>BQNB010092542.1:0-24417 GCA_026074375.1 Tanacetum coccineum | reverse complement strand
AATTAATAAAAAGTGTTAGATGATAGAATAAAAAAGGATATGACAATTAACGAAACAAAACTAAAAAGATAAAACTTACCCAAACTAATCTTTAATCACTGGATTCAACAATAAAAGCTTAAGAAATACTAATGGTGATCCGATTAGGGTTGATTCCATTAGTGATTATCAACTGGATTCAACAATAAAAACTTAAGAAACACTAATCAGAAGGTAATAGCAACAGATTAACCTCTTGTTGATAGAGGTTTGGGATGTGAGAGTGATTGAAAATAGTTCTGAAAGCAGTCTTTAATTGATGAAGATGGTCTGAGTAACTGATTTTTGGAGGGAACGTTAGGAGGAAAACACGGTAACTGTGTGAAAATATAATGAGAGGAATAAAAGAAAAAGAAAAAAAAAGAGTTTATATACTTGGGAGAAAATAGGTTAAAATAATTAAATCCTAGATTAAGCCCGACCATTAGATCAAACTCAAATGCATGGTGAGGATTTGTCCCTTGGTATGTGAGGAGAAACTGGTATGCAAATGAACTTTTCTCATATATGCATAATTGACATTGATAATCCATCTTCAAAATTTTAATCTAAAAATTTATAATTTTAATGGGTTCTAACACTATGGCTTACATCATTCGACAAGTCAAATCGTCGTCCATCATTAAGGTAAAAATATACTACATATAAAGCAAATTAGACACTCTTTCTTCTTTTAATGCCCCCAAAAAATTAAGTAATCTAAGTGTACAATACTTAAATGCAACATTTCACCACAAAAAAAAACAATCCAAGTTATAAAGCATAATGTACAATCCTTAGATTCAACTTTTTACCACAAAATTTGTTGGATATTTTCTTAGTCCATAAGGATTAAGAGCCCAACACATTGGGGCCCATCTTGGGTCTATTTAGTCCTTATTTAGGGCATCCTTATACTCATTATAAAGTGTGAAAAACAAGAGAGAAGAGAGTAAGAAAAGAAAAGAAAAAAAAGATGATTTTCAGAGTTCTTATCACCTAAAATCCAGCAGCAGTGTTTCGTCGATCCCCGGAGTTTGCACCGTCGGATCATCACGATTTTTGGACTGAAGCTTTCTTGCATATAAAGGAAGGTTTTGACCGTTGGTATCTTAATTTTGAGACCTGGAAGTTCTGTTTCTTACCCGGGCAGATTGCAAGTTGTTTGGTGATATTCTTCCTTTCTTGTTCTTTGTTTGTTGCCATATATCTTGATATTGATTCCAAGATTATAATGATTGTTGTATACCTCTAGTGTTATCTAGAGAAGACTTTGTGTACCTCTCTTGCTTGATAATGGATTTAAGCGGCACTAGGTGTCCCGTGGTTTTTACCCACTTTGGGGTTTTCCATGCTAAAAGCTTGGTGTTCTTGGTGTGTGTTTGATTATCTTTAATACATGATGATTTGGTTGATTTGATATTGTTTGGGGGCTGGTAAAAGTTGCTTTTAGTTTGCCTTATTTGTTTACTTCCTCATAGGTTCATACGGGTTTGGGTAAGTGTTGTCAAACGAAAGTTTTGCTTCTGTATTTGTGTTTATACCGTTGTGACCCATTGAACTTTACCCATCAAATTGGTATCAGAGCTGTAGGCTCTTGGTTAGGGACTTACCTGTTTGAACGATGGAAGCTAATACAAGTAGGATGGTTAATTTGAATGGTTCTAATTATCATGTTTGGAAAGGGAAGATGGAAGATCTCCTTTATGTGAAAGACTACTACTTGCCTGTTTTTAGTACTGAGAAACCTGAGAACAAAACAGATGCAGAATGGACTATTTTGCATAGACAGGTTTGTGGTTATATTAGGCAGTGGGTTGATGATAATGTTTTGAACCATATTTGTGAGGAGACGCATGCTCGTACTCTTTGGAACAAACTTGAACAGTTATATGCTCGAAAAACTGGAAACAACAAGTTGTTCTTAATCAAGCAAATGATGAGATTAAAGTATACTGATGGGTCCCCTGTTACCGATCACTTAAATGTGTTTCAGGGTATTATAAATCAGCTTGCAGGTATGGGTATCAAGTTTGAAGATGAGATTCAAGGCTTGTGGCTTCTTGGTACTTTACCGGATACTTGGGAAACTTTTAGGACATCCTTGTCCAACTCTGCACCAGATGGTGTTATCACCATGGAATTGGCTAAAGGTAGTATTTTGAATGAAGAGATGAGAAGAAAGTCACAAGGTTCCTCTTCACATTCAGATGTCTTGGTCACAGAAAGGCAGGGGAGAAGTAAAAGTAGAGGCCCGAGTAACAGAGGTAATCATCGTAGCAGTTCTAGCAAAGGAAAATTTGCTGATGTTGAATGTTATCACTGCCACAAGAAAGGACACACAATGAAGTTCTGCAGACAGTTGAAAAAGGAGAACAAGAAGAAAAACTACAATAATCAGAAGAACAAGCACAAGAAAGATGATGATGGTGATGACAGTACTGAAGTAAATACCACCACAGATGAGTTCTTTGTTTGTTCAGATTATGATATGGTTAACCTTGCTCATGATGATTCGAGTTGGATTCTTGATAGTGGTGCTACGTGTCATGTTGCAACACGAAAAGAATATTTTTCATCTTACACACCAGGTGATTTCGGTGTTGTTAGGATGGGTAATACTGGGCTATCTAGGATTGCTGGTATTGGAGATATTTGTTTGAAGTTTGACACAGGGATGGAATTGGTTTTGCATAATGTGAAACATGTCCCGGATATGAGACTCAATATTATCTCAACAGGTCTTCTTGATGAAGATGGTTACCACAACAGTTCTGGTAATGGCTTGTGGAAAGTGACTCTCGGATCATTGATTGTTGCAAGAGGGAAAAGGGAATCCAAGTTATACATGACACATCCGAAGATCTCCAAGAGCATTGTCAATGCTATAGACAATGATGATATGACCGAGTTATGGCATAAGAGACTTGGTCACATGAGTGAAAAAGGGATGTCTATTCTTTCTAAGAAGAATGTGTTATCCGGTGTGCATGATATTAACCTGAAGAAGTGCTCTCACTGTTTGGCAGGAAAGCAGACTAGACGTGCTTTTAAGAGTCGTCCTTCTTTTAGGACGGAGAACATACTTGATCTGGTACATTCCGATGTTTGTGGTCCCATGAAGACTAAGACACTTGGTGGGTGTTCGTATTTTGTCACTTTCATCGATGATCATTCAAGGAAGGTTTGGGTATACACCTTGAAGACTAAAGATCAAGTATTGGATGTGTTTAAGCAGTTTCATGCTTTAGTTGAGAGGCAGACAGGGAAGAAACTTAAATGTATTCGAAGTGATAATGGAGGTGAATACATTGGCCCCTTTGACGCGTATTGTAGAGAGCATGGAATTCAGCATCAAAAGACTCCACCGAAGACACCGCAATTGAATGGCTTGGCAGAGCGGATGAATAGAACCTTGGTTGAGAGAGTCAGATGTTTGCTTTCACATGCAGGGTTGCCTGCTTCTTTTTGGGGTGAGGCTTTGAATACGGCGGTACATGTTATTAATTTAACCCCTTGTGTTCCTTTGCGTTTTGATGTTCCTGACAGGGTTTGGAGCGGCAAAGATGTTTCATACCATCATTTACGAGTCTTTGGATGTAAGGCATCTGTGCATATTCCCAAAGATGAAAGATCAAAGCTTGATGTGAAGAATAAGCCATGTGTGTTCCTCGGGTATGGTCAAGATGAACTTGGGTACAGGTTGTATGACCCAGTACAAAAGAAACTTGTTCGCAGCCGAGATGTAGAGTTTGACGAAGATCAAACTTTGAAAGATGTTGAGAAGACTGAGAAGGAGACAATTCCTCAACATAATGATGATCCTATTGACTTAGATCCGGTTCCTCCAAAACATTTTGATGCACAGTTTGGAGATGATATTCAGAATGATGAAGAACAAAATGATGAAGAACATGGTGCTGATGATGTTGATGCTCAAGAGCAACCAAACCTAGATGAAGACGTTCATCCTGAGTTGCCAGTGCCTATGCCACCATTTGTTCCACTTAGGCGGTCCACTAGAGATCATCATCCTTCCACACGCTATTCTGCAAATGAGTATGTTTTACTCACTGATGGGGGAGAGCCCGAGTGTTATGCAGAAGCTATGGAAGATGAACACAAGAAAGAATGGTTTGATGCCATGCAAGATGAGATGAAATCCTTGTATGAGAACAATACCTTTGAGTTGACGAAGTTGCCTAAGGGCAAGAGAGCTTTGAAAAACAAATGGGTTTACAAATTGAAGACTGAAGAGTATACTCCTAGACCGAGGTACAAGGCCAGATTGGTGGTTAAAGGTTTCAGTCAGAAGAAAGGTATTGATTTTGATGAGATTTTCTCTCCAGTCGTGAAGATGGGATCTATTCGAGTTGTTCTTGGTTTGGCGGCTAGCCTCGATCTTGAGGTGGAGCAAATGGATGTCAAGACAGCTTTCCTTCATGGTGATCTGGATAAAGAAATCTATATGGAACAACCTGAAGGGTTTCAGGTTAAGGGGAAGGAAGACTACGTGTGTAGACTTCAGAAGAGTTTGTATGGGTTGAAGCAAGCACCGAGACAGTGGTACAAGAAGTTTGAGTCGGTTATAGGGAAGCAAGGCTTCCGAAAGACTTTTTCTGATCATTGTGTTTTCTTTCAGAGGTTTGGTGATGATGACTTCATCATCTTATTGCTATATGTTGATGATATGCTGATTGTTGGCAAGAACATTGGAAGAATTGCCCAATTGAAGCAAGATTTGAGCAAATCCTTTGCTATGAAAGACTTGGGGCCAGCAAAACAAATCCTTGGCATTCGGATTTTCCGCGATAGAGGTGCCAAGAAGTTGCATATATCACAAGAGCAATACATTGAGAAGGTGCTGCGCAGGTTCAACATGGATAAAGCTAAAGTGGTTAGTTCCCCTCTAACTCCCAACTTTAAGCTTACTGATAAGGATTGTCCTTCTTCTAAGAAGAATATTGAAAAGATGGATAGAGTTCCATATGCCTCAGCGGTTGGTAGCTTAATGTATGCTATGGTGTGTACAAGGCCGGATTTAGCTCATGCGGTTGGTGTTGTCAGTCGGTTCCTGTCAAATCCTGGTAAGAAGCATTGGGAAGCTGTTAAATGGATATTTCGATATCTGCGAGGTACTTCCAAATTGGGTATCACATTTGGAAATGGGAAACCCATGCTTGTTGGTTACACAGACTCAGATTTGGCTGGAAATAAGGACAACATGAAGTCCACTTCTGGATATTTGATGACCTTTGCAGGGGGAGCTGTTTCATGGCAATCAAGATTGCAAAAGTGTGTGGCCTTGTCTACAACAGAGGCTGAGTATGTGGCAGCAACGGAAGCGTGCAAAGAACTATTGTGGTTGAAAAGGTTTTTGCAAGAACTTGGTTTCAAGCAACAACGTTATGCGGTTCTTTGTGACAATCAAAGTACTATTCACCTTGCTAAGAATTCGATGTTTCATAAAAGAACAAAACATATTGATATCCGGTATCATTGGATTAGAGATGCCATTGAAGATGGTATGTTTGAACTTAATAAAGTTCATACGGATGATAATGCTTCCGATATGTTGACGAAGGCTGTAGCAAGAGAAAAGTTGAAGATCTGTTGCTCGTTCGCCGGGATGGCGAACTCATCCTCATAGACAGAAAATGGGGGAGATTTGTTGGGTATTTTCTTAGTCCATGAGGATTAAGAGCCCAACACATTGGGGCCCATCTTGGGTCCATTTAGTCCTTATTTAGGGCATCCTTATGCTCATTATAAAGTGTGAAAAACAAGAGAGAAGAGAGTAAGAAAAGAAAAAAAAGAAGAAGATTTTCGGAGTTCTTATCACCCAAAACCCAGCAGCAGTGTTTCGTCGATCCCCGGAGTTTGCACCGTCGGATCGTCACGATTTTTGGACTGAAGCTTCCTTGCATATAAAGGAAGGTTTTGACCGTTGGGATCTTGATTTTGAGGCCTGGAAGTTCTGTTTCTTACCCGGGCAGATTGCAAGTTGTTTGGTGATATTCTTCCTTTCTTGTTCTTTGTTTGTTGCCATATATCTTGATATTGATTCCAAGATTATGATGATTGTTGTATGCCTCTAGTGTTATCTAGAGAAGATTTTGTGTACCTCTCTTGCCTGATAGTGGATTTAAGCGGCACTAGGTGTCCCGTGGTTTTTACGACTTTTGGGTTTTCCACGCTAAAAGCTTGGTGTTCTTGGTGTGTGTTTGATTATCTTTAATACCTGCTGATTTGGTTGATTTGATATTGTTTGGGGGCTGGTTAGAGATGCTTTTAGTTTGCCTTATTTGTTTACTTCCTCATAGGTTTATATGGGTTTGGGTAAGTGCTGTCAAACGAAGGTTTTGCTTTCACATTTGTGTTTATACCGTTGTGACCCATTGCACTTTACCCGTCAAAATCAACTATCTAACAAATACAAATATTAAAGTAAAAGGTACAATATTTGTTCCTTCATGCATATGTTACAAGTATAAACTAATTAAATACAATAATTAATATTATTTTTAAAACACCCCTAAAATAAAAAATACATATATTAAAACAAAATGTACAACATTTATTCTTCCATGCATATGTTACAAGTATAAACTAATTAAATACACTAATTAATGTTACTTTTAAAAAAACATAAAATAAAAAATACATGTTATTATGCACATTGTATAAGCTAATAAAACATACAAAGCTTAAAACAATTTATATGCTAACAAGTTGATGATACATATGGTTTTGAAAACTGAGCCATACCAACGGGTTCAACCAGAAATCGGAGATGACCGGTCAAAACCGGTAAAAACAAGTGAATCGATTCGAACTGAGATCATTTTTTATTCTCCAGTTATTCAGTTCGTTTTTCTTGTTGCCGTCTAAACTCTAATTACAGGGTACCCTCCGCTGCAATGTGTGGGGTATCCTGCTAGTATATAACAAAGCAAAACATCAAGTGAGGACTTTTGTATTTCAGAAATAAAGAATGTTGCCGTATTAAGTAACATCATCTTGATTTTTTTTAATTCAATTTTTTATATAATAAAACCTAAAAATTTCATAATTTAACACTATATTTATGAACTTTCAATTTTTATTTGATATGTTTAAAAAGTTACAAAATACACGTGTAATAAAAACTTATTTTATCATAGTTTAATGGTCAAATTGTTAAATCCTTTTTAAAAAAATGAATACCAGATCTACTCCTATTGTTTTCCTGGAAAAGTGAGAGCTCTAATCTTAACAATCGATAATAATTTCGAAGATGTTGTTTGTGAGTAAGCTTAATTTGATGGTAATTATTGTTATATGTTAGTATTCATATTAGTCAATAGTATAGGGTGTTTAGTAAAACTTTAGTTCAAGTTGTAGTCAAATAGGGATTTTAATGTATATGTCGGTTCACAATTCTATATATACGATTAGAGGTTGTCAAACGATGCTTAGTCCAAGCATTCGGGTGTCGTGATTTCTCCTTTGTAGCAGTCGGTTTCAACTCATTTTAGGGTTGGGTTTCTTCCCCCCTCCCCCCTTTTCATCTCTACAACAAGGAGCTGAGGGGGAGGGGTCATTGTACCGTTCATTATTTTCGAGTTACTCAATAAACTAAACGTTGGGAACATACGTGTATCTTTACTTTATGTCATGTACAAGGAGGTGTGTGTGTCACATTCTCAACGTAGCTTACACTCCGCATTATAGTTTTCGGACTGTTGGTCGTTTATACTAACAAGTGGTATCAAGATCATGGTTCAGAGTTCGCGAAGCTGGGTCGATTGTGATGAAAGCTTTTGCTGATCGGTTTTGATAGCAAGGTTCGAATTTGAATTGTTAGGTTTTTTGGTGTTTAAAATCTCAACAAGCAGAAGGTGTTTTTAGTTTGAAGGTTAAGTTCAAATCTGATTCAACGTAAGGTGCTATGGAGTTTCGAGTTCTAAAGTTTCACCAGGCGTTGAAGATTTTGCTTGTTGGATTGCACCACTAGGTTCACAAAAAAGGGTTTTCGCTATTTTAGTTATTGTACAACGGGTCTTGATGGTCGTTCGAGCATCAAGGGTTTTTTTATTGGAACGTTTGGATTATCGCGGTTTAAGGTGTAGAAACGGTCAAGGTTCTTAAGGTTTTGGGTTTTGAAGCTTCAAGGTTGTCGAGTTTTGCAAGGTTTTTGGGTTTACGGAAATTGGTTTGCAAGTGTTTATAAATATTGACAAGGTCACTGTTTAGAGTTTCAAAGCAAGAAGGCTTATGTTTTTTAGCGGGCTGTTTCATAAGACATATATAAGACCACACAAAGTGACAAAGAAAAGGATTATTGTTTGATGCATGTATAGTTTTCTTGTTGCATGAGGTTGTGGTGTGTGTGCTTACTTGTGCTATTCACGTGAAAGAATCAATTAAAAAATGGTTTTTTTATTATTTGTATAATTCTTGTTTTATAAGATACTAAACGTTATTATTTTAGGGATATATATTAATAAATGTTTTTTACACACGTGATACTTTGTTTAGTTCGGTGTTGTGAGGTTTATATCAAAAGGTTATGAGAATAAACAAAGAGTTTGAACAAAGATGACGGGGACCAAGTTTAACATCGAGAAATTCGATGGGAAGAATGACTTCGCGCTATGGCAGGTAAGGGTGAAGGATTTGCTGGAACAGCAGAGATTAGCTGCAGCATTAGAGGAGTTACCTGCAACCATAATATTGACATACAATAATTTTATTCAAAAAAAGGCTTTCAACGCATTGATCTTGTGTTTGGGTGATCGGGTCCAACGGGAGATTACCAAGGAGATGACTACATTGGGTATTTGGAAAAAGTTTTAGATTTATACATAAAAAATCTTTAGCTAATCATTTGTACTTGAAGAAGTAGTTATACACCTTCAACATGCATACGGGTAAGAGTCAGTGTGAACATATTGATAAGTTTCACAAGCTGATAGACGACTTAGCGGCTATAGATACTATTATATCGGATGAGGATCAGGCATTATTATTACTCACATCTTTACCATCGTCTAACAATAATTTCATGGAGACTTTGCTATATGGTCCGTATACTTTGAAGCTAGAATACATGCTCGCAATACTTAATTTTAGGGTACTTCAAAAGATGATGGAAGCAAAGGGTGATGTTGGCGAAGGGTTGTATGTGAAGGGGAGTTTTGGTCTGAGAGATATGGAGCAGGGTACATATAGTGCGTGGTCAAAGTCACATGGAAGAAGTAGCAGACTCATGTGTTATATATGTCAGTCTGAGAAGTAGTTGAAGAGTGATTGTCTCATGTATAATCACAAGAAATCTCAAGATTTTGTCAGGAATGAAGATCATCCAATTTTGGACATGATGGGTATGTCAGTACTAATGTTATAATGGCAATGAGTGTTGAAGAACTATTGGACTGGATCATAGATTCAAGAGGTTCATACCATATAACATACATGCGATTACTTAGTTGATTTAAAGAGTATGACGGTGATAATATACTGCTTGGTGTTGGCAAGGAATTTCGTGTACAGAGGACATGTATGGTTCAAGTACATATGAGGGATGGGTCAAGTTTCGTATTGCACAATGTTAGGAATGTTCCAGAATTAAGGCAAAACATAATTTCGCTGGGTACTCTTAAAAAAAGAAGCTTTTACCATGAAGACGCAGTCGGGCAAGATCAAGGTTATAAGGGGTTCACTGGTGGTACTATCAGGAATAAGAAGGGCTAATGGCAAATATACCCTGGACGGTCAGGCGGTGACTAGGAAGACATTGATGGGTAGGAAGCAGTTAAGAGAATATCAGACTGGGTAGAAGATCAAGACGGGTAATGTTCTTGATTCTTGTAATCAGAGGTCTACACAACAATGTATGAAGAGCGGGGTCGCTAAACATTTGGGTGTTGTAGGGATATAGCAGCAGAATCGGTTGGTTGAGGAGACGAATGTGACACTTGATGTGTTTCAAAAGCTTTAAATTTATAAGACTGAAAATACCGAACAATTGTAGGGAAACACACGGGTAAAAGTATAACCTACGTATGCAGTATAATCTTTTAGGTAAGACCAGGTCGTTCCACATGAATTAGAGTAGTGTTCAAATAATCAGAAAGAAAATAGACTTTAACAATTTTGAAAATAACTTTAGTTTTACCAATGATAATAAAGATGACTACTCAGATAGTTGAAAACAACTCGTAAGTGTTGGAAATGATTTGACCTTGAAGATTGGACATTAATTTATAAAATTGATTTCTCGTCAGAAAATGTTTTCACAAACTAACTTGGTTAACTTAAGACTTATATTTAGTTAACTAGACCAAATGTGTCACTTAAATAATCCAGTTACTATTATATCAAAGCTTATTTTGTTTATAAGTTTACGAAAGTGGATTTCTCGGCACAGAGGATAAAGATCAAAGACAAATCTTTAAAACCATATAGATCATAACGGGTCTTTCGACCTATACCGATATGATAATATAATATAAGTTGATAAGCAAAAATAGATAAGCTAAGATATAACAGGATTGCAACATAAGCTTAAGATTAAAGAGATCACGATCATACAAAACATTTATTCATTATCGTAACATCACCGAGTAGTCATGAGAGAATTAGCCTCTCATGGCTAAGGAGTTCATAACAAAAGTACACTTAACATAAACTTTCATTATTTCAACAACTAAGCAGGAATTCATCTCCGTTCTTGATCGTTAGATCTTCTTTAACTCAAAAGCATTTTCAAAAATTAACTTACTTAACTCAAGACTTATAATTAATTGGCCAGACCAAATGTGTCACTCAAATGATCCAGTCACTATTATATCAAAGCTTATTTTTTTTATCAATTCATGAAAGTTGATTTCCCAACACAGACGATAAAGACCATACACAAATCTTTAAAAACATATAGATCATAATGTGTCTTTCAACCTATACCAATATGATTATATAATCTAAGTTGATAAGCAAAACCGACAAGATACAACGTAACAGAGTTGCAACATAAGCTTGAGATTAATGAGATCACGATCATACCAAACACTTATTCATTATCATAAATTCATCGAGTAGTCATGAGAAAAATTAGCCTCTCATGGCTACGAAGTTCATAACATAGGTTGATTCAATATGAATTTCCATAATTTCAATAAACTAAGATGATGTTCTTCTTCGTTCTTTGTTGTTTTATCTTGAATCTTCAAAAGGTGTGGTGTTTATTGCTCATAATGGGAAATGAATTTGTGCGAAGATAGGACTTATTTGGTGAATGGATTGATTGATGGGTGGATGATGAAATGATTTGGTTTTGGTTGATGGATGAGGAATGATTTGTTTTTGGTTGATGGACGAGGAATGATTTGGTTTAGGTTGATGGATGAGGAATGATTTGGTTGATGAAATGTTTGAGAATTTTGGCTCTATTTATAAGCAGAATTTCGGGTAGAAGTGCGGCGCACAAAGTATTTTGTGTGGCGCACTTAGAGTGTTAATGCGCTAGTATTTAATGACTTCATTTATTCTTCATAGCTGGATGAGAAGTACGGCGCACAAAATTGTTTGTGCAGCGTACTTGGGCTGTAAATGCACTATTTTTATCAGGCTTTAATTCTTTTGACTTTGGTGATAAGTGAGGCACACAATGGGGAAGTGCGAAGCACAATTGCACTCTTTAGCGTGAGACTTTAACATTTTCTCTTGTATCTTGTTTTCGAAGTGTATAAGTACTTGTTTTTGCTTTGTTTGAGCTCGGGATGTCTTCAAGTGAACCTGCAAGTATTTCATACAATCAAGTATCAAAAGTTCACGAGAAATGATAAAATATATATAAATAACGCCACCAAAAACATGTATAATTTAGGCGTTATCAGCATCTTTCACGTCATTAATAGAAATTGTAGTTCTACCATACATCATAGTATCCACAAAATTCTCATATGAACCAGGTAAAGAAAACAGTAAAATAAGGGCTTGATCTTCATCATCTACTTTAACCCCAACCCCTTGAAGATAAAGAATAATACGGTTAAAAGTTTCAAGATGATCCTTTACCTGAGTACTCTTAGACAGTCAGAGAGTGTACAGTCGTTGCTTTTGATACATCATGTTTGTGAGAGAGTTGCTCTTGTACTTCTCACACAGTTTATCCCATAACCCAGAAGGCGTCGTCTGATCTACAACCTCCCATAACACCTCATCAATAACCGATATCAAAATCACAGAATGAGCTTTTGCCATAACCTCCTTCTTGACCTCCTCCTTCATGTCCTTTAGGAACTTGTCTTCTCCCTCCAACGCAACTGCATACCATTGTTGAACCAGAAGCGCCCTCATCTTGACCTTCTAGAGCGTAAAGTCATTCGACCAATTAAACTTCTCCAGATCAAACTTATGCGAAGAAATCTTCAATCAATCAATCAGATGTGAGCCACACAGAGAAACAACCGTACTCTTGATACCACTTGTTAGAAATCCTTGGCAGCATCTCAGCAAGTCTAACATATAAGCCCAACTGAGGTTTCATTTTAAATTAATTGGTGATAGAAGGAGTAGCCCACCAAGCTTATATGTTAACTTTGAGATTATAATTCTACCAATGTGGGATAGGGTTTGTACACCCAACAATCCTCCCCACAAACCCAAAGCACCATGGGCCTCCCCTTCGATTATAGCCACGATCCCACCTTTTTATACCGCTGACCTTAACCATCGAAACACCTCGCCTTTTACCGGCTTCCTTTCTGTACAAGGTTTACCGGGATCCACTAATACCGTCAAACCGGGGTCTAACCGAGGGAACACCATCCACACCACCACTGGCCTAACCTGACTCTCAGATACTAGGCCCAACATCTCAACAAGTCTAAAATATAAGCCCAACTGAGCTTCCATTCTAAAACCAATTGGTGATAGAATTAGTAGCCCACCAAGCTTATATGTTAACTTTAAGTTTATAATTCTACCGATATGAGATAGGGTTTGCACACCCAACAGAAGGTATATATATACATGATTGGCAGTTTCACAAATTAGATTAAATGTGTTTCTGTTATGAATAATTATGATTGTGGCTATCCATATACCTAAACCTCTCAAACCTTTCGTTTTTCATATTCATTCTATTATTATTGTACTAAATACTTTGATTATGAGAGCCCTATAAATAAAGGTTCATTTGTAGTTTGTGAGATCAATCTCAATGATATATATGTTTCGATTCTCTCTATTCTCTTCTTTCATTAATCAATTATATGTGTTGCTATTAGGCCGTTTGTTTCACAACACGTTATGAGCACGATCGTCTCATACTGCTATACTTGATTTTAATCGGTATATCTTAATGTCCGTCTATTTATTAATACGGTAGGATTGGATGATCATTTGTAATTGGCACATCTGTCTTTCTTGTCATTTTTAATATGGTTAGATTGTGCGTGAAATTTACTTGAGTTCTTTTTATATATATATATGTTGTAAGTAAATGTAAATTGTGGGACTCTTCCTTTTATACCGATTTGATCTATGATTCAACCTTATATGTTTACGACTAAGATGACTTTTATCTGCCTATATATCAAAATGTTTTACTATCTGCTTGTCATGGTCATAGTATTCTTGCTCTCTTTATCATTTAAACTTTTTTCCTTGTAAACTCTAGTATATAACTTGAATATAGTATTGTATCACCATTTTGATACCGGTAAACTGGTTTTGAATCTTGCGTTAGACTAGTAGCATAAACCAGTTTGTTTCCTTGTAAACTGGTTTTAAATTAAGTAAGTTGTATCATCCATAAATATGAAATTTGTCAAGATACCCTATGGTGCTAACCTTAAGCAAGTCCTTAACCCACAAATAAAAAATAAGAATAGAAAATACGATATACGATATTTAACGGTAACTTCTAATCAGTAGCGCTGGATCATCACATGTCCAGAAAGGGGAAGTTGCCATACCATGGTAAAAGGGGTGAAATGTCAATCAACCTTTAATAAGCTAGATACAAGTCCTAAACTTTCAAACCAAACTCTAACTCCAATGGTCATTGGGTCAAAAGTGTCAACTATCATAGAATTACTTTAAAAAAGTAATATGGCGAAACGAGCTATAGAAATCCATAAGCATCAAGCTTTTCTGCTCTAATTATTTACTTCTTGAACGAGTAGCTTATTCGTAAATGTGTAATTGCATTTGAAAGTTGATTATCCAAACAAAAAAACCGTCCAAACATATTCTATGCCCAATTACTAACATGTAACAGTCATTAATCGTAACAATTTATGCTCTATTAAAAATAAATTAACTATGCAAGAATAGTAGTTTAATCCACGTTTTGCCTTTAAAAAGAAAATCTGTACAATATCATAATATCGTTTTCCACAAATCAAGGTAACTTCAAAGAAGTTAAGAACCCTTGGTGCAATTAACTAGTTATAGTTATAGAACGTTATTTTCCCTTCTAAACCAAATACCATAAGCAATTAAAGGAAGAACAACAAATATATTGTTAGAAGTATTTTTTTCATTAAACTAGCACAGAGACAATTTCTTCACAGGTAATTCAAAATATTTTCTTGAAATCAGTTACATAAACATAATTCCCAAAGTCATTTATCAGACATTATAGAATAGCAATTTATTTCTCTAATATATTAGTCGAAACGAATATATATCTTAGCCTAGCTCTATGGGAAAGAGAGGCCAACCAAGCAAACACTGCTTAAATTATCTCGGTTATATATCTAGAAGTACATTTGGTACAGTTGGTTGCATTATTTATAACAAGTTATGTTACTGACAGAGAGATATAGGGAAGTTCCAATAACATCTGGTCGACTGACTTCGCTTAACACATGAAAAATATAGGGCATGTGATGCTTTTTCTTCTTGGATATTTCGAGTTACTTGATGTTTCTGGAGCTGGACACCACCAAGAGTTTTCTTTTTTATCCAACGAAATAGCTTATGTTGCCCTCCGTTGAGGCAACTAACATATAGGACTTGCCTGGGTGAAAAGCCATACTCGTAACCTGCCAACAAGAAAGTAGATATATTTGGTGTGAAATCAAGAACAGAGAGAACAAATGAAATTATTTGGTGTAGACAATAAAAATGTATATTTAGCGACATTAAATATAAATTACCAATAGGCCACCTTAGAGATGGTTAACACCAAGCAACATATTGCTTCAATACACTGACAATGCGAATAATAAAAACACATAATTTTTTATTTTTCATAGTTTTGATACATCAACCATATTGAACCTCATCAATTACACTAAATGAATAGAAAAGATGCAACATGTTTAATGTGACCTATAATATAATAAAAACATAATAAAGATCGACATACGAATAATGAAATCACCTATAACCAACTTGGTTTAATCCACGCATGACTTGAGAGATAAGATGTAGTTCCAAAGAGATCAACTTGCTGAATGTTTTTGTCATCAAATGTGTGATACATGCATGTGTCAAGTGAATAAAACACTATCTTTCTGTTCTTGGAACACACTTGTGGAAAGAAGATCTTATTCTCTATTTGTGGTGTTTTGGCTTCAATGCAAAGACTGTAAACTATGTTTATTTAATGAGAATAATGAGTACAATACAATGTATATATATATATACTACATATTGGGCCTAATCATGAGCACAAGATACAAATACAAGTCAGGCCTTTGGGCCATACAAACACACCTCCTGACATCCCCCCGCAGTTTGAGCGGGAGAGGAACGAACACTCAAGCTGGAGCGAAACTCGTCAAATAAAACCGTAGGTAAGCTTTTGGTGAAGACATCTGCATACTGATAACGAGAAGGTACATGAAGTACACGAACAAAGTGAATATCATTCTCAATATGTTTCGTGCGTTGATGTTGCATGGGATTAGAAGAGAGATAAACAGCACTTACATTATCACAATAAACAAATGTAGCGGTAGACAATGGTTTATGAAGCTCTCATAAAAGATTATGTAACCAACAAGTTTCAGCAACGGCATTAGCAACACTCTGATACTCAACTTCAGCACTCGAGCGAGAAAGGGTAACTTGCCTCTTTAAAGACCACGAAAGTAGATTGTTTCCAAGAAAAACACAATAACCAGAGGTAGACCGACGTGTAGTGGGGCACCCAGCCCAATCTGCATCAGAATAAGCAACCAAATAAGATGCGGTGGACGAAAATAGTTGTAATTCATAGGGCATAGTACCACGAATATACCGCAAGATCCGTTTGAGAGCAGAGAAATGAGGCTTTCGAGGATCATGCATGTAGAGACAAACCTGCTGCACAACATAAGATATATCAGGCCGAGTGAAAGTCAAATACTGAAGGGCCCCAGCAAGACTGCGATATAAGGTAGGATCAGACACAGGATCCATCAGCAGAAAGCTTAGAATCCGTGTCAACTGGAGTATGACAAGGATTACAAGTGAGCCTGCGAGCACACTCAAGTAGCTCAGAAGCATGCTTCTGTTGAGAGAGAAACATCCCCGAAGTATTGCGAGTCACAGAAATACCGAAAAAATAATTCAGCAAAGCTAAATTAGTTATAGAGAACTCGACATGTAAAGTGGAAATAATACTCTGAAGAAAAGTTGTAGAAGAAGCAGTCAATATAATGTCATCAACATACAAAAGCAAGTAAGCTGTATCGGACCCCCACTTGTAAATAAAAAGTGATGTGTCACATCTGCTATGAATAAAATGAACTCGAGCAGCATATGCGGCAAATCTTTGAAACCATGCCCGAAGGGATTGCTTAAGCCCATATAGAGATTGCTGTAAAAGACAAACATGATCAGGATGTTATGAATCCCGAAACTGCTGCATGTAAACAGTCTCGGATAATGAACCATGTAAAAAAGCATTCTTGACATCATGCTGATGAACAGGCCAATGTTGAGAAAGAGCAAGGCTAAGTACCATACGAATAGTAGCCGGTTTAACAACCGGGCTAAAAGTCTCATCAACATCAATACCTGTTGGCTAAGTGCTACCATTTGCAACAAGGCGAGCCTTGTAACGATTAAGAGTGCCATCAGCATTATATTTATGCCGAAAAAGCCATAAGGAACGAACAATGTTCACATCCGATGGTCGTGGCTCTGATACCATGTAAACTGTGTTTATTGAATGAGAATAATGAGTACAATACAATGTATATATATACTATACATTGGGCCTAATCATGAGCACACAATACAAATACACCCTATCTTATATTCCTTATACATTTTTAAATTGTTAAATCCTAAAACAAAAACAAACCGAAACCCTAAAATACCAAAGTGACGGCATAATATTTTTCCAAGGCAAGGACGAATTTTTCTAAGGTGATTTGAAGGTAAAGGAGTGTGGGAAAAATAGTGGGAAGATTTTATAAGGCTTCACATTTCGTTAAGAATTTTCGTGTCAAAGATCGGCAAACACTTTCAGGTGCTTCGGCTTTAACAATCTTCCAAGAGTTTTGGAAGATTGTTGAAGCTGAAGCACCTGAAAGTGTTTGCGGATCTTTGACAAAAAAATTCTTAACGAAATGTGAGCAACATCTTTTACTGGTTTGTGTGAGCGAGTATGGAAAACATGTTCAGGTGTTTATGTTGAATGAAGATAAACAAAAATGGGAGAAAATAACTGGTGTTGGAAAACATATGATTTATATTTGCGATTCAACATGTCTTTGCATTGAAGCCATTCTCTTAAAGTTTGATCTAGTGGATGAGCCATACTTCCCATGAGTCCATAGCGTCCAGTTTTTAAATCAAGAAAAACTAGTTTCATTAGTTTAACGTCTTATTAATTTTCACAAAGACAGTTTTCCACGAAACAGATGGTTGCTCACTATGAGCATGCATTATGCATGTAAAAATTAATAGATTACATTAACATCATCTTTTTAAACATATGGCATATTTAATTAGGTGCGTAAACAATTAGACATTAAATAATCATGCATAATGAGATTCATAATACAAAAGATGACATTAAGTATACTAGTAAACATGTAAAAATCCAAGTTCTCTCGCGAGTCTTCCCCTAATGGAGAACCATAAGACCCTCACTAGGTTTTCTGCTAAAGTACCTAGATCGGCCCATTCACCACATATTGTGATTGAGTGGGTCTTATAGCCGGAATAGACATAAATTAAAAAGGAATCAAATAAGCTAAATTAACAATTTTAATTTTCCCTTTTAATCCTATATTAACTTTTAATAGAATTCAAGATCAAGATCTACAGATTTTATTTATTTTATGGCAAGAATCTAATATTATTGTCATATTTTACTAGTAAAAAATAAATAAAATTTTTAACGCAGCAGATCATGGCATATGTTTTAATAATAGGCATATAAACTAGGCGTATAATTAAAACAAAAAAAACGTGTAACCCATAAAGCTAAAACGAGTTGGCTCGTGATGCCACTGTTGGGATTTAATAATCTAGGTAACCATTAGCTTACGAGTACGCAGCGGATGGATCTAGTAATAGCATATGGTTAACACTTAATAAATTAAACAAGTAATTTACTAACCTTTTGTTTAATGATAAAAATCAATAAACTTACGCCAGATCTTGATTTTGAAACAAGTGATTAAATTACCACCTCTACGGTTGCTCACACAATCACGTCAACAGAACACGTTAAGTTGTCTAGACTTAACTTCACGAACAAAGCAACAATTGTACCTTCTTGGATCAAAACCCTAATCAAACAACCTTTGTGATCTTGAACCAATTAAACCGGATTAGGGATTATAATAAACCCTAATTAACCGAAAATCCTCAAACCGAATTAAAGAACCCGAAAATCCAAATTGGGGTTCAACCGAATTCGGTTGAGGTGTAGAACCGAAACCCTTAACAACCCTAGAGAGGGGCCAGGCGATTTCGGTGAGAGAGGGAGGAGGAAAGGTTTTTTAGAATGAGCAAATTATGAAGTAGGTTATGGGTGTTTATATAGGCACCCAAACCCTAATTCTAAAAAACTTTCATGGGCCTCCTTAAATGCTAATTAAACACAAAACCCATCTAGAACCTCCCATAGGGCCCAACCACTTTGGTGTCCCCCTTGGAGTTCGGGTTTTGTCCAATTTAGTCTCTCGGTTTATATTTGTGAAGTATTAAACGCATTCTCCATGTATTAACGTGTGTGCCCCCAATAGGCTCACATATTCGTAATGTATTCATGCTATCCGACTACCATAATCCAACAGATATTGATCTCACACGTTTGCAATTTGTTAAATAATTTATTAAAATTTGTGGATGCCTCTTTAAACACATACATTTCCACTAATGATATTTGTAGGTCTTTAATCATGGAAGAACACACAGACTTGATATTATATATCACACCTGTACGGCTACGAGGGTATGTGGAAAAGTGCATCACTGTAAGTAACTTACACACAGCAGCTTAACTTAACTGATAACATGGTAAAAATGCTAGTAAAAGATATTGAGTATACTCATTTTTTTCCCAGGATGCTAAAGATGTAAAGTGGGTCGAAGATCATAATTGTGTAGTAGCATGTCGTGGGTACCAGACTTCCATTAATGAAAAAGGGAAGCTGGCTTGTTTATTAGAGGAATTTAGAAATTATTCTAAAGCCGCCTCCCTTGTGGAACTAGGTATAGATATTGTTATTTATTATGTTTCTTTTAAAGTGTGAATGCTCTACTTATTTTATTGCAAATATCATTCAACTTCCTTTGATAAAGCAATCTAAGCTTTCAACCCGTTCGACATGTTTCGTTTTTACTTAAAACTTATATTTTGTTCTTAACCCATTAGATATAAAACATGTCCCAAATCCTTTACTATTTTAATGCGATTTATTTAAAATAACTAAGTTACCCATTTTTCTTTTTATCAGGTAAGGCTGCTGGGTATACTTGTACTGCCGAATCATTTTTTGAAAGTGCTCTCAGGTACTCCTTTTGTTATAGTTTTTACCCTTACTGAACTCCATATCATCCATAGTACTGAGATTTTTATTTACAATTTTTTTATGTTGAATTCAGCTCTGCAACATAAGTATTTCCTGTGTTTCATAAAACAAGACAACCTACTTTTAGGTCGAGTTTCGTACTTATATTTAACACTCTACATTGTGTTTTTAACACGTATACATACTTAAAAACTCCGCAACGGGTTGATGTTACATTTAGTCTTGACGATATGCTTGATGTAAAGGTATTCGTATGATGTTCTTCCATTCCATTACCAGTGAGATTATATATTTAGAGTACCCTATCTGTTTGAAATCTTTACATGGATCTTGGTTTTGATATGCTCAAATGCTCAAATTTTCTGATAAATAGGGAAATACTCTTGTATATCTATTAAATATACAAGCTCTTAATCGTTCAATTATAGAGACTCCTCGCAGAGGCACGTTCAAGCTAACAAAGGTATGCTTTGGATCATCTAAACCGCTCAATTTTCATTAGATCCTTCCTCGGACTTCTTTATCATCGAATAATTATAATTTTCTTTGAAATTCTCAATAGTCTTTAACAAAATACTGAAAGATTTTACATAACTAGATATCAAGGCAGTTTTAACAATTCACTTAAATGTTTTAATGAAAGATCAAGAAATTAAGAGAAAAGCGTCCAATGCAGGTAGTTAAAGGTGAAAGCGACCTCAAAGCGACATGCCTTTGCCTAAAGTGAGAAGCGGCGAAAGCGAGCGCTTCAATTAACTTTTTACCCTTTGTGCATATAAAGACAATTGAAAAAAGAGTTATTTGAGCATGCACGTCTAATAGCTGTTCGTGTAGTGTTTTATTTCTCATCTAAAGTTGCACATCCAATGTGTTTGGATGCAGTTTCTGTGAAATTCTTTATTAACTTCATGTCTGACCATAGAAGTTGTTCACAGTGCTTCTCCAAGCACTACCAACTATATATTGGTGGCATTTGGTTTAGAGTCGGGAGTTACCATGTGTGTCACCTTCACCTTTTTTCGCATGAGGCTAATGCAACAACATACCGCCCATTAGGAGATATGGTCGTTACATGGTTTTTTGCCTTTGTATTAGCAATGCACGATTTCCCAGAACTCCCATACTAAACTCTAAGGGCCCGTTTGGTTTGCGGAATCATCGAATTAGAGAATCTTATTCCATTCCATAACGTGTTTGGTTGGCACAATTCCGAATTCCATTCCTTATGTGTTTGGTTGACAAACATAACGGAATGAAATTCCTTCAAAATCCCATATATATGGAATTCAACATTCCATGAAAAAATGAGAGGATTGTTTACAATTTCATAGAATTCATATTATTTTTATCATTATTGTTATAATAATAATAATAATAATAATAATAATATTAATATTAATTATTATTATTATTATTTAATTATAAATCACTTTATTAAGAAATTCAAGAGATTTACAATAAATTAGAGGGGAGCCGGGATACTATCTCGGCCCCCAAATAATTATAAATCACTTTATTATTATTATTATTATTATTATTATTATTATTATTAATATTATTGTTATTATTTTTTGTTTTGTTTTGTTATAACATCACTTTATTAAAAGAAATAGAATATTTACAAAAAGTTAGTGGGCAGCCGAGATACTAGCTGAGCCCCCACTCCTTTAGCTATAGCGAAGCTAATGCGATTAAAAATATGAACAGCAGCACGTGCTCCAATGTCATTGAGAACTTTCGGATCCGCTTCAGTAAGATGAACACATCCTTCTCCAATTCCCCAAGTGAAGAAAATGAAAAGGGGAGAAAACCATATCCAATGTTATTATTATTATTATTATTATTTATTTAAAATTAAATATAATTTAAATTTTTATACCTTACTTTTTAATTTTTATCTTAATAAAATTATAAATTATATTTTATATAAAAATAATTTTTTATTAAAATAACATAAAATATATTAGATTATATAATATTAATTAAAAATTTATTATTATTATTTTTATAAATAAACTATTTATTAAATAATATTTAATTTATTAATTTTAAACTAAAATTAAATTTTAAATATTTTAATATAATTTGCTTTTTCTCATTTCATTTTCTTCCAACCAAACACGCGCTAGTTTTTGTAAATTCTATTTCCTTCATATTTCAAATCCTAAGGATTCGAGTTTCTAACATTCCATTCCTTCACATTCCAATTCTTTAAAAAGATTCCAATTCCGTCAAAAATATTATGCGAACCAAACGGGCCCTAAGGGTCATGTTTGTAGAAGGCAATACAATGAACGAACTCTTTAATAAGACATATGCTAATAACAAGTCTTACAACTTTACAATCACTGTCATAAGAATGTACCTTCCAAACTTGTCACGAGAACTGTAGTCCCATTCAATTTGACTTTTTGTGTTGACTAGAAAGCTTTGGTCATCTTTAATCTACTTGTTGATAGACTTTTTGTATGTGAAGTAGTAAACTCAAATTGTTTAAACGATTATTTAAGTTTTGTAAGAATATCTTCACTCGTGCAAATTATGAGCAAATATTGAAACTTTTATCTTACTAACGTATTATTTACACTAGAAGTGCAAAAATATGAGATATTCATGTGTAATAGACGATTATTTAAGTTTTGTAAGAATAACTTCACTCATGCAAATTATGAGCAAATATTGAAACTTTTATCTTACTAACGTATTTTTTATACTAGAAGTGCAAAAAATATAAGATCTTCATGTGTAATAGACAATTATTTAAGTTTTGTGATAATATCTTCACTTGTGCAAATTATGAGCAAATATTGGAAGCTTTTATCTTACTAGCGTATTTTTTATACTAGAAATGCAAACATATGAGATATTCATGTTTAATAAACGATTATTTAAGTTTTGTATGAATATATCCTCACATGTGCAAATTATGAGTAAGGATTAAAAATTTGATCTTATTAGTGTATTCTTTAAATAAGAAGTGCAAAATTATAAGATTTTGATGTTTAATAAATGATTATTTAAGTCTTGTAAGAATATCTTCACTCGTGCAAATAAAGAGCAAATATTGAAACTTTTATCTTACTAATATATTTTTTATACTAGAAGTGTAAAAATGTGAGATATCCATGTTTAATAGATGATTATTTAAGTTTTGAAACAATATCTTCACTCGTACAAATTATGAGCAAATATTGACCTTTTATCTTACTAACATATTTTTTATACTAGGAGTGCAAAAATATAAGATATTCATGTTTAATAGACGATTATTTAAGTTTTGTAAGAATACCTTCACTCGTGCAAATTATGAGCAAATATTGGAAGCTTTTATCTTACTAGCGTATTTTTTATATCAGAAGTGCAAAAATATGAGATATTCATGTTTAATAAATGATTATTTAAGTTTTGTAAGTATATATCTTCACATGTGCAAATTATGAGAAAGGATTGAATATTTGATCTTACTAGTGTACTTTTTAAATGAGAAGTGCAAATTTATAAGATATTGATGTTTAATAAACAATTATTTAAGTTTTGTAAGTGTGATAACCGGTGATTTTTCCTAGGTCATAGTATCCTAAAATGCTATGACTGTATATCTACATACTACTAATTCATCAAATTTCTATAGCAAAACTCATAAGTTGACTTTTGTTGACTTCTATTACGCTGAAACAGTTACGGTTTAACCGACTGTCGAACGACAAATTTCTATTTTTATGAATCACTTTTGATTCAAATTTCTATTTTTCTAAACGTCTATGATCTCATTTAATCACTTACCGGGAAATCTTTCCGCGCACAATGAAAAACGTCACCAACACGTACAGGCACGACAATAAGTTAAATTATGTCTAAATATCTTGAGTCATTCTAATAAACTTATTTTATTATGTGCAAATATCGAAATGTTTATCTTACTAACATATTCTTTATACTAGAAGTGCAAAAATATGAGATATTCATGTTTAATAGACGATTAATTAAATTTTTATAAGGTTATCTTCACTCGTGCAAAGTATGAGCAAATATTGGAAGCTTTTATCTTACTAGCGTATTTTTTATACTAGAAGTGCAAAAATTTGAGATATCCATGTTTAATAAACGATTATTTAAGTTTTGTAAGTGTATATCTTCACATGTGCAAATTATGAGGAAGGATTGAAGATTTGATCTTACAAGTGTATTTTGTAAACTAGAAGTGCAAAATTATAAGATATTGTTGTTTAATAGACAATTATCTAAGTTTTGTAAGAATAATCTTCACTCGTGCAAATTATGAGCAAATATTAAAACTTTTATCTTACTAACGTATATTTTATATACTAGAAGTGTAAAAATATGAGATATTGATATATAATAGACGATTCTTTTAGTTTTGTAAGAATATCTTCATGCGTAAAAATTATGAGCAAGGATTTAA
>BQNB010092541.1:5064-26591 GCA_026074375.1 Tanacetum coccineum | reverse complement strand
GAAGCTAACGTGCCAAATGGTGCTGATTATGACGTTTGGTTTCCTTTGGCTTCGGTTCATGAGGTTAATGATCGAATAAAGAACTCTCTCTATGGGTAATTTTATTGGTAAAATGCTTGCATTTCCCGTTATTGAATGGTTTGTGCGCAACAATTGGGAAAATTATGGATTAGAGAAGGTAACGATGGTTAAAGGTTTTTTCTTTTTCAAGTTTGCATGTATTGAGGGTGTTGAGTCTGTGCTTCGCAATGTTCCATGGATGATCCATGGAATTCCTATATTTCATAACAAATGGTCGCCCTCTGTGAGTCTTCTTAAAGAAGAATTATCGCATGTTCCAGTTTGGGTAAAGTTTCATGATGTACCATTGGTTGCTTCCACATCAGATAGGTTAAGATTGATGGCCAACAAAATTGGTACTCCATTGATACTTGATTTGTACATGAATTCCATGTGTTTGGAATCATAGGGGCGGAGCAGCTATGCAAGAATCCTAAATGAAATTAATGCTTGTAATGAATTTGGTGATCATTTGGTGATGGTTGTTCCAAACCTTGAAGGAAATGGCTATACGAAAGAAACTATTCACATTTGTTGTTCCCCTTGAATGTGATATAAGGTTTATCAAGTTAAACTAATCACATTCCATGGCAACAAAGTAAGTTTTAAACAGATATATATGAACAATATAAAGAACAAGTTTAAAACACACAGAAGTAATTTTTCAACGTATATGTTCTTATTAGAATTAAATAAAGAATCTATGACACACCTTGCTTGCGGAATAGCAAGGTGGTTGAATGACAATTGGGGTGTTATCTCCTTCAAACTTAATCTCTAACCAAAGTTATGAGAGTAAGAAAACAAACAACTTAACTCAAACTGAAGCTTCAGCTTTAGCAGTTTTGTTCTGTTTGTTTGAGAGATAAATGAACTCTTTAATGTGTTTTACATTAATTGGAAGAGATGACATTTTGTCTCAATATCCCTTTCCTTTTATTGGCAAAGGAATTAGGGTTTACAAGTTATCCTAGTACGCGTGTCATGCATCCAGTGGGTGGTTGAGATACCATTTAATGCAGACGTGCTCTAAATTACCAGGTACAGTCCTTTAAGGAAAGTTATTGTACTTCTATACCAACTTTAGAAGTAAAATTTCCCAAGGAGATTGATTTATTCCTTTTGACATAAAACAATCTTTTTCAATCTTCTGTTAAGGAGATAGACATCGTTCAGCTTGAAATTGCCAACCAAGCTGAACGGAATCTCTTACTAAGGTCTTGTCTTCAATTTCTGTACCGCCATATAAACTGAAGTGAAGATGATCTTGATCTTCTAAGTACCCAAAGAACTGGAGCTGAAGCTTTCCTTCAGCGACTCAAACTGAACATCCTTCAGTTTGACTATACTTAAGGGATTTTATGTTTAAATCTACTGAGAGGATGAAGGGCTCAGGAACTAAGCCCAACAACATTGAGTACGAGTGGGAACCTCCTCATTGTAGTACATGCTTGATATTGGTAAGGGCTAGACATCGGGGGTTGATGATGAAAGTTTTATTGTAGTGAAAAAGATGAAATCGGGTGGTAAGAATGGAAGCACCAAAAACTTCATGGTTTCGGTTAAGCCAAATACTCAGTATCGCCCTAAAGCAAAGCAATCGATTGAAGGGACAAGTAACTCTCCAAAGACGACTCCTTTTGTTGGTACCAATAAGGCTTCAACATCAGGTTACAATAAAAACTCACCAAGCAACAAAGGTGGTACTTTTTTCACTTAGTAACTCGTTTAAAGCTTTAAATGATGAAAATCTGATTATTAAGGAAGTAACAACAGGTAGTAAGACTACTACTTCGGGTACGCAAGATGAGGGACAAAGTTTCACCCCTATAGTAAATAAGATTAGTGTTTTAAAAAAACAGATACTTGATGGTAAACTTATGTTTGTAAATGATGATAGAAAACCACTGGAAAAAGTTGATTATATGGATAATTTGGGTAGCAACGATGAAGTTGAACCAGTTAAAAATGAAATGACATGTTTTTTGGCATCAATTCTAACACCATACAAGTAATTTTATCACTTTTGGGTGTTCTAATACCATAAGATACTACTTCCTTCTCGTTTTATCATAGTATAAGGTAGTTGTACAAGAAAAACTTTTGAAAACTTAAAAATCTTCATTTTTTTGTTGTTTTTGGTTCAAAAAGGGTTTTGGGTACAAAAATCTTGATTTTAAATTTTTTGTGTTAAAAAACATAAAATTTGTGTTTTTAAGGTTCTCCTAGTCTTAGAATAGCAAGAAGTACATGTAAAATCAAGTAAAAACGTCAAAAATTATATCTTTAAGTGATTTGAAGTTTTTAAAGACGGCTTTTTATACACACTGCTTATATTCGGCGATTTATACGTATTGAATTTGGCGATTTATACGTTGGTGAATTCAGCGATTTATACGTGTTAGAATGCGGCGATTTATACGCATTTATATTCGACGATATATACGTGTTTGGATTCGGCAATTTATACGTGTGTATATCTGGCGATTTATACGTGAGGTAGTACGGCGATTTATACGTCTCTAAATTCAGCGATATATACTTCTTTGAAATCCAACGATTTATACCTCATTGAAATCCAGCGATTTATACGTCTTCTAAACGGCGATTTATAATGTTTTCTTAAGGTGGTTTATACATTACATTTGGGTGATTTATACACTTACCTTTGGAGATTAATACCATATTGCCTTGGAGATTTATAAGGTTTTTTCTTTGATTTGTAAAATACTGTGAAGTATTCATTTATTTTCTCAGTTTTATTGAGAATTGTAAAATCCCGTGTAATCTTAAGACTCATTCACTTAAAAAACAATTTATCACAACAACCTATAATCACTGAACGACATTAAAAAGAAGTTATCTTTTCTCATTCAATCAATCAATTCAAAATGACAACTTTAGCAGAGATTATGATCATTGTCGGTGCTGACAACCGTCCTCTCATGCTGGAAAAATCTTTGTATGCCTCTTGGAAAAGTCATATGGAACATTACATGGAGAATATGGAGAATGGGAGAATGATACTTAACTCAGTGCAAAATGGTCCACTTATTTGGCCTACTGTCACTAAAGAGGATGGGTCCCATATAATAAAGAAGTCTAGTCAAAGAACTTTTTTGCTACGTGAAAAGAACCTTCAAGATGAGTGTGAATGCAAAGTTAGATATGGTTCTTCAAAGTGTCTTCCACTGATGTCTAGGCTATTGTTCAATCAATCATCAAAGTTGTAAAAGAGATTTGGGACAGAGTTAAGGTCTAATTCAAGGAACAAAATTGTGTCATTACAAGAAAAGGGATTGCAAAATTGTAATGACAGTTTGAACACACAAGTTTTTACTTTTTGTTAAGAGTGTGAACAACATTGTACAGTACTACTGAGGTTTTCCAACTCATCAACAACATGAATGCTATCAATATGTAAATGAAGCAGTTCAATATTTCTGAATACAAAGTTTCTGAATCTGTCTTCCACCATAATAGAGTTAGTTTTGTAGATGACTGCAGATTTTTGGCAAGGAGATTTGCATACATCAAACTATGATCAATTGTATTCATACCTTGAATGACATGAGGTACATGCAAATGAAACTCGCCGGATGCATGAATGTTACCAATATCCTCTTGCATTTGTGGCTAACTACAATCAACCACAATCTCAACTTACCAACTATCACTCTCAATACAATCCTACACACGTTCCTCAACAAACAAACAACATGATTCCACTAGTTCACTCTCCTTAATCTTACTCACCAATGTATCCACCTACTTATCTATCTCAACCACAAATCAATCATTCATCCGTTCCACCATCACATCCATATCAGTCTCAAATGATTCATCAAACCTCATCTTCTATCCATAACTGCTTACACAAATCACCTCAAACCTTTAACACAAGCCATTGACCGATTCCCTCAATGGACTCAGTCTTGTTGTTCCTATTTAATCAAGGAATGATCCAATGCATGTCCCTTAACAAGGCAATGGCTCTTTTTCAGCTGTAGTGTCTTTAAGGTTCCATACAACAAGAATAACTTAGAAATCCTCTAATCCGAGAAGCCATGCCATCAAATTCAAGATGGCAGGGTTACAAGTCCTAACAAGTTAGGGGAAGCAAGGAAAAAGTTGCTGGTATAGTTTATACGGGTAATGCTAGTACTTTAGGGGAAATAATACAAGGGCAGGCTAGTGGTTCTGAGTTTTCATGTCCAAGAGAAGGACACCTGGCTAGGCAATGCACTTAGGCCAAAAAGGCCAAGGAATCTGCATGGTTTAAAGGACAAGGCACAATGTTGGCGCTGAAGAGCAATGAACGTCTGGACAAATTTGGATGAAGAACAATAGAAATTCTTGCAGATTCCAGGTATTCCAGACAGTACAAGCTGTTAGACACCCTCCAAATACGATGCTTTCCAGACTGAGGTTTCTTGAGCTTATGATTATGAACTGTCTCAATGATGTCATCGCATGCAAAAGCGGTTATCAGGGCTAATCTTTCTAGCTATGGTTCTGATGTTCTCTCAGAGGTACCTAATTCTGACACCTATCATAATGATATGGATAATCAAAGTGTGCATGCAATGCAAGATTTTCTAGTTATTTTTTTCAATAATGAGATACATAATGTTTAACACCCCCAAATTCATTTCGCAACAGAACCTACATATTGACGAGAGATAAGGGTCATAGCACAACAAACATAAGGAATATAAAGAATGACTCAAAAAGAGACATTTTACAACATACATTGTCCCATTAATGGTAAGATTCCAGAGTCGAAAATTTGTCCCCACAAGGATGTTCAACCATACACATCATAACATCTAACTTTCTAAAAACCATAACACCAAAGGTTATTAAAGAATGGAACTAAAAACACGTTTAATCAAAAACATTTCGCGCTAAATACTACCATACGTCACTCCATGCCATCAACCCAGATTACCTGATATAAAACATGCTAAAAAGTCAAACGAAAACGTTTGAGTGAATCCATAAGAGTTTTATATGAAATAAAAGAGTGAACCTAAGTATTTTTAATCATTCGAAAACTTGTGGAAAAACAAGTTAAACCTAATGCATTAAGCTCCTTCCACGAAACGTTAACCAACATATTATAAATATGTAATCAAATTGCCCCCAACAAACTAGGGTAATATGCAAATATACCTAAAGACATTCCAATGACACAATGTCCTTAGGAGGTGAACCTGCGCTACCCATGCGGATGTCACAACCCTAGACAGAGGCAGTCACGGCCTAATAGATCAACTTAAAGTAATAGCCTCACCCATCACAGATAATAACAGGCATGAAATAGTGGACCTTTTTGCAATAGTACTAAGCAATTAGTTCATAATCGGGACCCAGCATACCGAAAAAATCACATGTGTTTAATTTATAAAACTAAGCATGTATCTCACTCGCGGGTTTTTGGTTTATAAAAACATTTGTAAGTAGAAAGGCGAGGCTATGAACTCACTGAGAGAATAATTAGATCAGAAGTATGACGAGTCTCGAACCAGCGGGAAGTACTCCTAAGCACCTCCTAAAAGACGTGACGCAACTTAGTACTTAGAAAGAAACAATACTTAAAAATTAAACAATTGATCATGAGATATGTTTTCGAGATAAGCATGGCATTCCACTAGAACTTCCCCAAATCCTTTTTACTCCCTAAATGACTTGTGATCTGGTCTTATAGGTAAATGAACTTATACTAAGTTTCGGCTTTTAATTTTTATTTTATCAAAGTGTACTATACGTTTTTTAAATTTTGAGACTAGACGTAAAAACTCAGTTTCTGATTTTAACTCGACTTCATGGACTCATATCTCCTAGCTCACAAATGTTCTAAATGTGAGGATTTAACTCCTAGAAATCTCTTTATGTCTAGTTTCCAAAAATGTAAGACTCATAATCTACAAAGTTTCAGAACCATAGTAAAAGACTCTTTTACCCTTGGTTACCCAAAATAGAAAAATTTTACCCTTTACGGAAATGGCCATAATTCCTAAACCATGATAGAAATGAAGATGAGGCCAATTGATATAGCTTCCTTAAGATGTATACCACTGACCCAAACTTTAAAACCTAATCTTTTATTGCAAAAACCTGGAGTTTAACTCGTTTTCTAATCATAGGTCCATATTTGACCTATTTTCTTATTTTGACCATATCTCCCTCATCCCAAGGAGTTGGTTGGGAATCCAACTATTCTATGATGCCAAGACATATATCTATCCAGACATGTAATTTAATCATAGGCTCCAGGCCAAAATATTTCAACTATAACACGTTTTTGCTACTATTTTAAAACAGTCCTAATTATTTACTCCAAAACTCATCCAAACATCAATCCTAACTCTAACCAATCACATGAAATGCCATACCAAGCTCTTAAACACAAATTTAGTAAGTGTAGAAGCAGCCTCATAAGTAGAATGTGGTTGAGAAGACACCTTTGCTAGAGTAACTTCATCACGTGATTCTTTAATCAATGCTTCGATCACAGGTGAAGCGAATTTAGACACTTCCTTAGGCAGAATCTGAAGCAGCTAATCTTTTACTTGCTTTTTGATTCTTGCCGTGAGAGTCTCTAAAAGGAATTTCATGAAGTATTCTCTGGTTTCTCCCAACCTTGTGTCTAGATGTTCATCAACTAAAGTTGTTACTTGAGTGTGTAGAGGGTCCTTTTTAAGTTCAGAAACTTCTTTTTCCAATGCTGTGATTCTATCATTGAATTGAAAGACCGATGCAAAGTCAGGAAGTATAGATAGAGGATTTGTAGTTTCAATTGTTGATGGTGGATTGGGTGTTGTTAGTATTGGTGGAGGTGTGACGGTTTGTAATGATTGAGGAATGTTTGTGTATACAGGTGATGATTTAGTGATAACAGAAACTGGTATTGTAAGAAGAGTGGGTGCCTGAGTTTTTAGGACTTCATGGTGGACATGAACATCTAGTGGAGAAATTTTTTTTGCATCAGTATGAGGAATATCTGAAAAATTTAGGAATTTGGATGCCAAGTCGGATGAACGAGAAGAACTAGTAACACTCATACATCATATAAACATGCATTTCTAGAATTAAACATCCATTTGCATGGATAAAAATTAAAAGAAAAATAAAAGATCAAGAAATAACCTTATTAGAAAATGATTTAGACAAGAAAATCAAAACCAACAAACACTTCTTTCTTGTTTGGGGCTAAGTTAGACCCACTCCAACACCCAAAATCTTGACTCACAAGGGTTCAATACACCCTAAATAACAATAGTCCAAGATCCAACCTAGTCTTGATTAAAACCTTCCATTAAAACTTCAAGAACTTCTTCAAAACTTCAAGAAAATTTACCAAACTTTGCAAGCAACTCAAGGATGATGTTGTGATGGTAAAAAGGAGAAGAAAATTTTTGTAAGATGATGGTGGTGGTGGTGATAAACTCGGCAGCCACAAGGAGAAGAGGAGGAGGATGAGAAGGTTTATGAGATTTGCATGTTATGGGGAGAAAAGAGAAATGATTAAGTTTATAGAAAATGTAAGAAATGTAAAGTGTGTGTGTGTGGTATATCCGGCCCCTAGGCCCCCATTTATGATGAAAAAAAATTTATTTTTATTTTGTAAGTATTTAATTAAGGTATAGTGTAAGTATAAAAAGGTAGAAAGTATGTTTTAAGGTAAAACGCGAGTTTTAAGCAAGAAATTTACGTGAACACGAAACACAACGGAAAATGACAATGATGTAAATTATAATCATCGGAGAGTATTATGAGAATATTAACCACGTAAGGAACGAAGACGGAATAGATTCCTAAATACGGATTACTTAAAGCTAAGAATAGGAAATTCTTACTAAATCGGGTAAACGTAAAATTAATGACTTTGCATAAAAATAAAAATAGAAATAAAGCTTGGAATAAATAGTGACCTTAAATACAAAATGTTACAGTTAAATTCTTGATTTTCAGGCCATTCAAGATGTATCCAGAGAAGTCTATAGGAGTGCTCATCAATTCATCAAAGTCCTTTAATGATTTATCAATCAAAGTAGAAGCTGTTAGAGTCATCAACCAATATTGAGTTAGACCTTTCTGTGTAGTCTTACCAACATACCAGTCAGGGTCAGTGGGTTCTTGAGGTGGTGTAGGTTTCTTGAACTAGTTACATCTAGAATCAGTCTCATTCCTTGGCTCATCTTCATTATCACCCAGATTCCCTTCTTGATCTTGTGGTATATCTGAGTCTGCAACCTCGAACACGGTTCCTCTGATTGAACAGAATTTTTAGAAGATTTCGGTTGAGACTTGGTGCCTTTAGAAGAGCTAGACGTTGAATCTTTCTTTTTTGGACCAGTGGTTGGTTCTGCATCTTTGCTTAGCTTTCTCTTCTTTAACACTCGGTCTGATCTAGCAGAAGGTTCTTCATCTTTGTCTTTGTCTTTGCGGCTTTGCTCCAAAGAATACACATCATAATAAGAATTTTCTTTAACTCAAATTCAGTAAGTGTAGAAGCAGCCTCATAAGTAGAATGTGGTTGAGAAGACACCTTTGCTAGAGTAAGTTCATTACGTGATTCTTTAATCAATGCTTCGATCACAGGTGGAGCGAATTTAGACACTTCCTTAGGCCGAATCTGAAGCAGCTAATCTTTTACTTGCTTTTTGATTCTTGCCGTGAGAGTCTCTAAAAGGAATTTCATGAAGTATTCTTTGGTTTCTCCCAACCTTGTGTCTAGATGTTCATCAACTAAAGTTGTTACTTGAGTGTGTAAAGGGTCCTTTTTAAGTTCAGAAACTTCTTTTTCTAATGCTGTGATTCTATCATTGAATTGAAAGACCGATGCAAAGTCAGGAAGTGTAGATAGAGGATTTGTAGTTTCAATTGTTGATGGTGGATTGGGTGTTGTTAGTATTGGTGGAGGTGTGACGGTTTGTAATGATTGAGGAATGTTTGTGTATACAGGTGATGATTCAGTGATAACAGAAACTGGTATTGTAAGAAGAGTGGGTGCCTGAGTTTTTAGGACTTCATGGTGGACATGAACATCTAGTGGAGAAACAATTTTTGCATCAGTATGAGGAATATCTGAAAAATTTAGGAATTTGGATGCCAAGTCGGATGAACGAGAAGAACTAGTAACAGGAATTTTAGTCTTCTTCATAACAGTAGAAATTGTCACATGAGCATCTTTAACAACTTGTTTTTTAGTAGTCTCTAAATTTTCATTCCCTTGTTGAGCGTCAGTCATTTCAGCATCAGCACCCTCACCTTGAACAATTTCTTTATCGCCTTTAAACACATCTTTACTTTCTTCATCGCTTTTATTCACATCATCATTTTCTGATTCCAGATTATCATTATCTTTATCATCAGTGGGAGATGGATTATGAACAAACTCCTCTTCTTCTTGATCATCATCTTTAGATTCTTCTTCTTGCTCTGAATCAGATACTTGCTCTTCACTTTCATTCTCTTTCTCACTGTCTTCATTACTTGAATCTTGATCATTGTTGTTGTCGTCATCATCATTACCCTAATATTCAAATTCACTCTCAGTAGAGTCATCTTCTGTCACATCAGGAACCCCTGGTTTATCACCAGTTCCTTCACTTGTGACAGTAGGAGTGATATTTTCAATACTTGGAGGTTTTTTGGCAACTGTACCAGAACCACTAGGATGTGTCTTGTGAAAGTCCCTTAAGCTCTTATTTCTTACTTCTTTCATTTGAGCTTCTTCTGTCAATGCTACTTCAAATAGCAATTCAATTCCTTTCCCACGAGTAATATCCAACTTTTCCTTTTCCTTACTTTTATACTTTGTTTCCTACAGAGCCTCTCTGGAGAGACACCATGTTGTGGCTTAGTTGTGAGTGATCTGTTGCAGGATCTCTTTACACGTTTTCCTTTTATGACAGGTTCTTCATCTACAAGGACTAGATCACTGTCTTTCTTAGATGGAGAAGCTTTCTTAAATTTTCGAGCCATCTTGGGAGGTACAACACCTGTAGCATAGCCTAGATATATCTTGTACCGACTTTCCTTCATCGCTGGTCTGGTTCAAACTTCAGGAACAATACGCTCCATAAATCTGAGTGGATTCTTTGCAGGACCAAATCTTATTTGGAATTAATCAAATAGTGCATCTTTGAAGGTGTGCATTCCAATTTTGTTTATCCGAGACAAGTGAATTTTCTATGAATGAGGACAATGGTGAATGAGAGCTTTGAGTGAATCGAGGGATAGTCACCATCTTTTCTTGCCTTTTTGGTAGACTCTATTTTCAATCTGGTAAGTTGAAGCTCTTCCCAAAGGTAATTCACATGACTCCTAAGTTAGGTTTTTTTATAGAACATACCCCAAAGGATTTGAGCTCTGGAGAGACGAAGCTTATCAAGACCACTAGTCTTTCCAGATAAACCCCGATTGATAAGAGCAGCAAAAGTTCTCCAGGGTTGATGCATCTGATCGAAAACAACATCATTGAGTGAGTTGATCACCCCAGTATGACCGAGTTCTCTTAAGAAAGACACAATGTCTTCTTTAGAATGAAGGGGATCAAAGTCTCTACACGGTACTCTTGGGAAAATCTAAAAGATATCTCTAAAGACTTCCAAGGTAAGTTTGAATCGTTTCTTCTTGTCAATCTTGAATCTGTAGAAGGTGTCATGATTGTACATAGAATTCTAGAATTAATGCATGTACACTTCAGGGATATCCGCAGTGATGAGAAATGCAGGATAGCATGGAGTGAGTGCAATAGCATCCAAAACGACCTGAAATGTGGGTTCTCTTGGTGTCAATCTGCAAGGGATTCTTCCATTGCATTTTCCGATGTCAAGTCTATTCTCCTTGGGAACAAGCTTAAGATCAAGCTTGGTTTGTTGAGCAGTGATGGAAGACATGATTCTGCTAAGATTTGTCACATACAGTTCATATACAAACACATATATATAGAACAAATAGCCAATTTAGACCATGATGCACGATTATTGATGCAAGACAGGATTTACAATAGGGGATAGGCAAATATTCTAGGCAACAAGTTCCTAAATGCAAAATGCAAGAACTAATCACAATGCAAAAGAGGAGGACAACACACTCATATTACACATTAACTATAGGAACTATTTGAAATCAAGCAATTCTTAAGATTATAAGGAAATTAAATAAGATACTCACTAATGTGACAAGATAAGGAATTAATTAACTTAGATAAGGTGATGATATTGGATTCTTACCAAGATTATAGATTTGTTTCTAAAGAAAACAATCAAGTATGTTTGCTATAATATAGTGTATAAATTGCCTGTGTTAAGAGCCTATGTATAATTCGCTTGTGTTAGGCACCTACGCATAAGTTCGTGTTGTAATTAGGTATGTATAGTTCGCCTGTCTAACTGATGCACGTATAGTTCGCCTATGCAGGATTGTATAATTCGCTTGAGCAACCATATATGTATAGTTCGCCTGTGTAATCATATATGTATGGTTATGTGTAATCCCTATGTATTGTTCGCCTGAGTTATGAAAGAACATATAGTTCGCCTGTTTAGATTTTTACACTAACATTTTTCCCTTATTCAAGCAACAATATCTATCATTTCCTGGTAAATAGATTCTGAATTATTTAAACATCTTTTTAACATGAATTAAAAACACAAAAAATTTTTGATTTATGCCAATTTTGAGCCATATGACACGAAAAACCACATATATTCAAGAATTCAAACAAGAGTTAAATAACATTCAATGTACTAATCATTCATTAATCAGGTTTAACCTGAACCCATCAACTATTTGAAGTTCTTGCCCATTTCTACTTAATTTGGATTTCACGATCGAAAAAATCCATTATTCCTATTAAAAACTATTTTGGGCACAACATCTAGATCCCATTTAGACCAAAACCCCTCAATCAATTTATCTTTTCATCAACTTTTTGATGGTGACAAAAAATAGTTCGAATTTAGGGTTTTTGAGCATAAAAATCATGATTGGGTCAGATAATATGGAAGCATTAGCATTAACACGTGTACCTTAAGCTTAGAATGAGGATTGAATGAATTCTTGAGGGTTTGCCAGTTAACAATGGTGGATTTAAGGTTTATGTGTGTGTGTGATGAGAGACAGAGTGACAAGGAGGGTGTTTATGTTCAAATCTTTTAAGGTTTGGCATAAATGCCCCCTAAGGTTTAATAATGTTTTAATTTTTCTATTAAACTATTCCTAAGGCAAACTCAAGTTTCCTAAATGGCAAAACTAGTCCCTAAGGTTTAGTAAACAAGAAAAAATCTCGCAGTTTGCATTAATACCCCTAAAAGATTAAACATATAACAAATAAAGCCCGATTGAGTTAAAATTAATTAACTCCCCTTGAAATATTCTTCCTATACCATTAAAACATTTTCCGATTGAGACCTTATTAATTATAAATAAGATGATTTTGATAGTTTCTCCCCCTCAAATAATGACCCGTTTTCTATTGAAAGAGTTGTAGTTGTTATTTGATGGTTCAAAATTGTCTTAGAAAATGATGATCTGTTGAATCTGAAAGATGATTATTGTATTTTTGAAAATCAACACCTAATAAAATAAGATTTCTCTTATTTTGACACTTAAGCGCACTGACACATACACTTATGGATTATAAGAAGCACGGGTTGTGATGCAAAATAATCACAAGCCTTTGCATGGTCATAAAGTAGACCATGCCCGAGAATAAATTCCCGTTGAGAGGTCAAGTTGTCTTTTTGACGACATACTTGCCTTTAAGATGATGACCGAGTTGCTATCTAAAATAATAGCAAGCCTTTTGGCATGTTTTGAAAGCTTTTGAAACTTCTGCTCGAACTTCATTTACAGCCTCGTATCATTATTAAATGACATTTCTAAGGCCGTAAATGCTATCAATTTTCAGAAGACATGCCACAGATACATATTTTTATGTTTTTCTGATTTTTTAATTTTTTTAATTTTGTTTTTGAAAATTTTATATAAAAGAAAAATGTTTTTGGACTTTTTATGTTTTCATATATACATATATACAGGATATGAGTTACCATCATCACTCGTCCGTTTCCTAAGCCAGCCTTTTCAATGTTTTCGGAGACATGCTTCTCATACCAAGCTTTTCGATCAAGAAGTTAAATCTTTCTTTTGGCAAAGGTTTGGTGAAGATGTCAGCGAGTTGGTATTCAGTCCAGACAAAGTATAATTCCACGATTCCATTCTCCACTCACTCCTTTATAAAATGGTAGTGAACATCGATGTGCTTGGCTTGTGAGTGTTAAACATTGTTGCATCATAAAGCAATCGCACTTTTGTTGTCGCAGTACAGAGGGATCTTATTGAATTGAAAGCCATAATCTGTTAGCTGTGAACGCATCCAAAGGATTTGTGAGCAACACCCAGATAAGGCAATATATTCAGCCTCTGTACTTGATATGGCAGTGCTCTTTTGCTTCTTGGACAACCAGCTAACAAGTTTATCACCTAAGAACTGAGTGCTTCTCGATGTACTACGTCTAGTGTCTTGACACCCAGCATGATCGCGGCAATTTGAATACCCTGTTGAGTTGGAAATATCTGGTATCCTTCGGTACCAGAGCACAAGGTTAAATGGTTACGTTAAGGTATCATAAAGATCCGTTTCACCGCTTGTAAGTGGCTTTTCGGTTAGGTTTAGGTTGTTATCGGGCACCCAGCAGACATCATAGTTAACGGTCGGGTCTTACTAGTTGTAAGATAATTAAGGAGCCTATATCATGCCATGGTATAAGTGTCAGCATCAACTTGTTTCCCGTTAGATATTCAGCTTAATGGACGTATTTTCCAATAATGGGTGTGACTACAGATTCAGTTAAGAAGCCAAAGCATATTTTTTAAACCCATTTCAAGAGCATCTGTAGAAGTAGGTCTATAAGATGACTCTACGAATTTCGAGAAACTGTGTATTCCTAAAAGAATGACATTTGACCCTCATTGACATACTTGAACTTAGTGGTCATTCTAATTAGCATAACATCAAGTACACATGGTAGTATAGTGGATTAAATATTATATCGTCAACTCAATAAATTTGTACCGTATTTATGTCGTGTCAGCTGGCATGTGAAGGAGTGTTTGGATCAACTGCACCTTTGGTTAATTGTTGGTGATAAGGTGAGCTGATTGAATATCAAACATTGCACGCTGGTGCTTGTTTTTAGACAAGTAAAGAGCCTTTTTGAGCATAGTACACCATGCGATGGGTGGTCTCTGTGTCAACTAATCCTTCTGAGCTGAGAACGTAGATCTTTTCTCACCTTTACACCCCAAACGGGAGCTCACACATTTCAAACAAATCTGTTTGATGTCCATGTGTAGAGGGTTTTATTATTGTCGAGCACGGATTTGCCTACGAGATACGAAGGCATCAATTGCTAGAAACGTGCAAATGATTCATCGAAATGATTCATTCTTATTGTCTGAATCCTGAGCAATAGTGGAGCCTTTTCTTACTACCCACCAGATTATTATGTTTTGACCTATAAGATCTATTGATTTTGAATCAAGAACACATTATATGGACACGACACCAATTCCCAAACTTCAAGTCTTTCAAATTTATGAATTTCTTCTTGCATTGCATCGATCCATGATGGTTCGGTCATTGCTTGTTTGAAGTTCTTTGGTTGTACTAAAGTTAGGAAAGCATCAAAATAACACCACATGGCATCAGTTTCAAGTTGGTTCCTTGTAGATACAGAGCGAGAAGGATCACCGATCATGTTTGCTATTGGATGATCCTTAGTCCATCTACCAAGGTGTTCAAATGGAGTGTGGATTTGTCTCACATTAGATGATGATCTTTGAGAAGTTGAGTCTTCATTAGGAGATTCGTTAAGAGGATAATCATGAAATGTTGGTGTTTTTGGTGATTCTTTAAAACCTCAGGAAATGATAGGAGAATGTTCTTGTTCTTGTGATGAGGGAATACTTGTTGATGGAGCATCCTGGTCAATGGAAGTTGACACAGGAGAATCAACTAATACTTTAGCTCTTGGAGCAGTAGCTTCTTGAACTGGAGAGACAGCAATTGTTGTAGGATTATAGTATTCATCAAACATTGGTTGAAACAAACGATCCCAATCATCTCTTATTGGTAGAATACAAGGTTGTTGAGAAATAGGATTTGAAACGAGTCATGTACTGGATGTAGCAGGAGTCATAGAATGAAGCCCGGGTCCTGAACTGAATTGTTCAGAAGCCATTGCTATTAGCTCATCAAATGTTACATGAATTGTTTTAGAAATTATTCGGGTCCTTCTGTTGTAGATTCTGAACGCTTTCTTTGCAGGCGCGTAACCAACGAAAATCCCAATGTTTGCTTTAGCATCAAATTTACCCAGATCCTCATGGTCATTGGTAGGATAACAAAGTGAACCAAAGACATAAAGGAATGATAAGTTCGGTTTCTTGTATCGATGGCATATCAAAGAATGGTTTTGGGTGTAACAAGTTGTATTGATAGCTTCAGCCCAAAGAAATAATGAAGCTTTAGAAAATATCAGCATTGTTCGAGCGGCTTCTACAAGAGTCTGATTTCAACTTTCGACAACACCGTTCTGCTAAGGAGTGCGGGCTACAGAAGTTTGATGCGAGATGCCAACATTTTCATAAAATTCACGAAGTGTCTGATTGACAAATTCGGTTCCATTATCTGTTCGAACATTCTGGACTCTGGCATTCAAACAAACTTGTATGTTTTTAATACATTTGATGATAACCGTAGGAGCTTCTTGTCTTCAAAAATTTGACCCAGGTAAATCTTGAATAATCGTCGACTATCACTAAGATATACATTTTCCCGTTAATACTAGCCACACGCATTGGGCCACACAAATCCATATGCAAAAGATATATTTTCTCTTGGTAAGTGTCTTCAGCTTTGGGTTGATGAGAGGATTTTTTGCTTTTCCCTAATACATATGCTAAACACAAATGATCTTTCTGAAATTTAAGTCTAGGAATTCCTCATGAAAGACCGTCTTTAGCTCGCTTGTTCAAAGTACCAAAGTTGAGATGAGATAATCGATGGTGCCATAACCAACTCTTAGTCATTGAAGCTTTGGATAGAAAACAGATCAAAGATGATTTAAGCATGTCATCAAGAGACATTGTGTACAAATTTATGTCACGAGATCGTGAAAGTAGATCAACACATTCTAAATTGCGAATAAAACAAGTGTTTTTCCAAAATGCCACTTCAAGATCCGTATCACAAAATTAACCAACAAAAAACAAGTTATGTCCAAGTCCTTCAACGTAGTATACCCTTAAGATAACAATGTTTCCTAGCTGATAGTCACCATACCCCATAATCCTTGCAATTTGGTCATTCCTGAATCTAACAGTACCCAGAAATTTACTGATAAAGTTCATGAGCTGAGAGCGATTCCCTATTATGTGTTTCGAACATCCGGAGTCTAGATACCAGAGTACAATCTGGATAACCTGTCATGACAAGAGAAGAAGACGATGGAATATCTGTTGCATTGGACCCCCAAGTTTGAGTGGTTAGCATTCTTAGATTCTAAAATCTTAGCTATTTTACTCGAACCTATGTTTTTAACATTTTTGGGTTTCCTGGTATAGACTTTAATCTCTGGTTTTGTATTTCATCTGAGTGGGAAGTGGTTTGCTTAGGAGGCAGTACGTTAGTTGAGGTGAATCTAGTTAAAGGGAACGAGCTACCAACTATAGTGAAGGTTATGTTTGTTGGTTTCCACTTAAATCCTACTTTAGTGAATACATGACCCGTAGGTTTCCAAATATTTTGTTTTTATGTTTCTTAGCAGATTTAGTACGGTTATTCCCATTTTGCACAAGATCAAGAAGAAATTTATCATGAACACCATCAAACATAGATTTATTACAAGTAGCACAGAGAATTTCAAAATTCACATTTGACAGTGAATGCTTAACATCAACATCACAAACAGGTTTAACAACACGATTCATTTTATTAACTTTCCTAGGTTGGGCTTCTACTTTATTCTTCTTGTTCCTACTTGGTGTCTGTGAGATCCTATCATTACTTTTATTGCTTGGAGGCTTTAATCCGCAATTACTAGTAGAACACTTCACTCCTGTAGAAGACAACACAGGTGTGTTAGAATCTGATGTATTAAAAGACTCTACATGTTTAATGTTGCTTGAGGAAGTGAGAGGTTCAGCAACCCTAACTTTCTTGACTTTGTTCATGGGTGTGATAGCAACCTTCTTAGGACTAGGTGTTATCGTATTAGGGCACGTATCTTGAACATATAAAAGCAACTCCTGAATTCTTGTGGCATACGTACAGGAAAAGTCTAACTCACCATCTAAAGGTTTTGCTTTAGCTTGTTCGACTATTTCCCAAAGAGTGTTAGCTTGTTCTTGAGTGTGTCTAAGATAGTCTATGTGAGCATCCCTATTTTGCAATAACCTAGGAGGCAACGGTACTAAATCAAGATTGAACATGCCTGGAGCAATAGTGGTGACAGAAGGTGTGTGTACAACATTTTCAACAATTTCTTTCCCTTTTAATTTTTGTAAATCATTTTTCAATGATGTTATCACAGAAACGTTGTCTTGAATTTGAGCTTTTAAATCCACATTTTCCACAGATTTTAAGTTTAGTGTGTTAATTAAAGAGTCACATTGTTCTTTATGACGAACACATGTCTGTTTGATTGAGTCAAACTGATCATTAAAAACCTGTTTCTGACGTCAAAAGGGGGAGGATAAATTTTATCTGGTTAAGGCTGGCATTACACAATAAATCACCTTAGGGTGTTCACTGGAACCATCCACGATTACAGGTGTTGTGGTAGGGCATGGCTGCAATGGGGGGATGAGTATATGAACAAAAAGACTTGTTTAGAACCGATAATTCTTGGGGTGGAGAAAAAACGTTGTCATAAAAATCGTCGGTTACGCTATGTAATTTTCATAATACGAGAGGGTATGGAGGATAGGTGCTTTGACAATTAATTTCTGGATGCAGGTGGCATGTTGCAGATCAGTTTTTGAGGCGAGCCTTCGTCGGTCTTCACAAAAGATCAAATGGTTCTTCTTCATCAATCAACATGCAATTAGATTTTTGTGCATGTAGTGACATAACAACAACTTTAATACCATGGTGGGTTTAGTAGTTAGAGCTGTGATTAAGAGTTATAGTTTTTGATAATTTAGGTGCTTGTGTAGGGGTGTCGATCATAATATCGCTTGTGGCTTTGTAATCTCTTAGTACAGCTGTTTAAGCTGTATTGGATCCACTGACTAACTAATATTATCAAAGTTCCTTATTGTAAGTGCACTAAATCAATATGTATTTTCACCATATCTGTTTATTTCTCTGTGTCAGTGGAGGCAGGGTTCGATAAAATGACACAAGAAGTGTTACAAATACAGTGCCTTTGTATGGTTTGGTGGTGAGAATATTGGCTTAAGTGAGCAACTTGTCTTGAGTGAAAGTTATTACTCTAAATCAGATGTCAACTTGTTGAGAAATCAATCATTTTGCAACGAATTGCGTGCGCAATATTAAGACGTTGTTCAAATTTTTTGACCCTTTCCTTATATCTCTCAAGCTCAATGGTTATTGTTTCATTATTTTGTTCCTTATTAGCTTTTTCCTAATTATTTACATGATTAATCATTTGTTCAGACATTTGTTCAATTACAGATAAAATCATTGAATCTTGTTCTGCTTGCAAATTAGTATCTTGAACAGTTGCCTGTTGTGTTTCTTGCAAATATTGAGAATATGGAATGATATTGCTTCCACGAGATTATTCATTATATCTGTAAAATCCATAACTGGTGATTGTTCAAAATCCTGCAATGCATGCACACTTTGATTATCCATATCATTCAGATAGGTTTCAGAATTAGGTACCTCTGAGATAGTGTCAGAACCATAATTAGAAATGTTGGCCATAAGAACCGCTTGTGCAGTCGTGAGATCATTACAGTCAGAATCATAAGTATCGAGATCCTCAGTCTAGAAAGCAGCATTGTGAAGAATGATTGTCTGAGCTTGACCTGCTAGAATTCTTGGATCTGCAAGAAATGCGAGTTGTTCCACATCTAATATGTGTCCAGCTTCCTGAGAATCTGTTAACATAGCTTTCTCCTTATACCATGCTACATTTCTTGGTCGCTTAGGTTGAGTGCATTGCTTCGCCATATGTCCTTCACCTTGGTAGTTGTAGCATTTAACAACTGTTGCCTGTCCACTTGTAGTATTTCCCCTTGAACTTGTAGCATTGCCCTTATACGTAGTACCAGAATAATGTTGCCCTTGTCTCCCCTAAACTTGTTGCACTGTAACCCTGTCGTCTTGAATAGTGGCTTGGTTTCTTATATTAGAGGAAGTTCTAAGTTGATTATTTGTAGAAGGAACCTTGAAGAAGCTATAGCGGTTAGAAAAGCCATTGCTTTATTGAGACAATCAATTGGATCATCTCCAGGAGAAAACATAGGAACAACAAAACCTGAGTCTAAAAATGGTGACTCAGTCATAAGTTGTGTAGGAGCTTGAGGTGATTGATAAGCAACTTGTGGAATTACTTGTGGAACAGTTGAGGTTTGATGATTCATTTGAGACTGAAATGTATGTGATGGTGGAATGGATAAATGATTGAATTGAGTTTGTGTTGGATAATGAGATGAGTAATGTTGATTGGGTTGAATTGATCCATGTTGTGATGGTGAAAACAGTTGTTGAAGTTGAGGATAGTTGTAAGAAGACTGATAAGTGTTGAAGTGAAGTGGTGTCATCTGCTGATTTGCAACAAATGCAAGTGGATCTTGATTGCGTTCACGCATCGTTCACGTATAATACAGATTTCATTTGCATGGAGTTCCTATTGTTCAAGATATGCATGAAGTTGATCAAAGTTGGAGGTATGCAAATCTTTTCAAGCTTGACATCAGTCACAAACTTACTCCATTCAGGTGGAAGACTGTTTAAGAACTTAGTATTAACTTGAAATTGCTCCATTTTTATTTTGTAGATGTTCATATCATTAATCAGCTGAGTAAATCTCAAGTAATACGTGTGAAGTGATTCCCCATGTGAGTAAACTTATCAAATGCATCATACAGCTTACACTCTCTTTCTTGCCTTGTCAAAGAGGTACCTTGCATCAGTAATTAAACTCTCTCCAATAAATCTTTAGAAACTCTGTGACAATTCACAAGTGAATAGATATCAGCATGTAGACCTTGAAGAATGATATTGGTAGCTTTCATATCACAATCAGCTTGAATCTTCTTAGCAACAGATAATTCAACATATTTCTTTGTTCTGATCACTCCATTCTCTTCAACCGTAGGCCAAATGAGAAGACCATTTTCAACTGATTCAAGTATCATTCTTCCGTGCTCTCTATTTTGCATGTATAATTCCATTCTACTTTTCCAAGAATCATACAGGTCTTTGTCCAACATAGGTGGAGGATTGTCAGCACCGGAGAGTATCATGTACTCAGTAAGAGTATTCTTTTGTCCAAGTGAAATAATTGAATCCATTTCAATGTGATAAGATTAAGATGATCATACAGTGATTGGAGGTTGTTGTGTTAAAGTGAGTATTGATTAATGAAGTTGAGTCTTTTGGAATACACGGGATTTTACAATTCTTGATAAAACCGAGAAATCAAGTTTTCACTGGATTTTACAAATCAAAGAACAATTGTATAATTCACCTAATAAACGTGTATATATCACCCAAGAAAAGCGTATAATTCACCTAAGCAAATTATGTATAAATCTCCTTAAGGAAATGAATATGTATAATTCGCCTTTGGAAAGAAACCACGTATAAATCGCCCTTGCAAATGAGTGTGTATAAATCGCTTGTAGTAAAGAGACTTGTATAAATCGCCTTAACAAACTATACGTATAAATCGCCTGTTGTAAAGGGACTTGTATAAATCGCCTATAGTAACAATACGTATAAATCGCCTATACAAAGTTACGAATAAATCGCCTTCATAACCTATACATATAAATCGCCTGTGGTAACAATACGTATAAATCGTCTATGGAACAAACGTATAAATCACCTTAACAAGGAACTACGTATAATTTGCCTATGTAGCACGTATAAATCGCCCAAAACACTACTAAACTCAAAAAACAAACATCTTAAAAAGACTCACTTTTTGACGTTTTTACCTAATTTTTCTTGTACTTCTTACCTATCTAAGACTATTAGAACCTTAAAACACAAACTTTAACGTTTTTGACACGAAAAATTTGAAATCAAGATTCTTGGTACAAAACCCTCTTTTTAACCAAAAAGACTCAAAAAGATGATATTTTTTATGGTTTTTGAAAGATTTGCTTGTACTTATAGTCTATACTAAGATAACTAAGAAAGAAAGTTAAAAGCTTTATGGTTTTTAAACCCTCAAAAAGTGAAAACT
>BQNB010092540.1:2329-26591 GCA_026074375.1 Tanacetum coccineum | reverse complement strand
GTTCGGTTAACCGCGGATATCTAAAAGTAAAAACAGAAACCGAACCATTATAAGCGGGTTTTTTCGGTTTCGGTTTTTTTTTATTCGGTTTCTTCGGTTTTGGGTTTTTTTGGTTTCGGATTGAGCAGATCGGCTCGGCTCGGTTCGTCGGTTTTACGGTTTTTTTGAACACCCCTATATATAACCCTCATTTTAGCATTCTGTATTCGTACCATGTCGGTACGGATGATCTAACTTTCCCATTCAGCGTCTTGATATATATTGGTTGTTCTGATCTGCTTCTTTGTATATTGGTACGTTTAATTGGTTCTTTCCTTACATTGATTTTTTTTACGAATATCCGATTTTTTTTCTTTCAAGCACTAATTGTTCATAACATATTGGTGTGGATATTTACTCTCATCTTTTTCACATCCTTTGGTTTTCGTAACATGTTTGTGACACGTTAGTAACGATGTTTTTCAATGATTTGATCGTTAGTACCGATGAGTCTTTACGTTCTTCTTTTGGTTAGAAATATCTTTGCATGAATTTAACTTGTATGTGTTTATTTGGCTTTTATTCTGACTATATGGTTCCTTGTACTCTCTTTCGCCTTCAAATCATAGATTTGTGTTAGAGTCTTTTTGGTATTTTGAAATCTCTTTTGGTATTACAATGTCCCTTGTTTGAGTAACATATTTTATATTAATGTCGAATTATGAAAAACCTTTGAAGTATATCTTGATTGTGTTTAGGGAAAACTATTTTTGAAAAGATTTTATGAATATAACACTTTTTATGGAAATGTATCTTTATTTTTTTAAGAAACTATGTTTACAATAAATTTTATGAAACAATATGATAATTGGTTGAATGTCAAAACTATTTTTAAGATAATCTTTATGAATAAAATATGATAATATTTTTATATGCTTGTTTTTGATAAATTTTATTTTTATAAAAAGTATGTTTAAAGTAATTTATATGAGTAAGATGCTATATACTGTTAAATAACTGTCTCTGAATTTTTATGACAACCATGTTTAAAATGAATTTTATAAAGATTATATTTAAGATAATTTTTATATTTAAAATGATTTTTATTTAAAACGACTTTCTTTATTGTTCAAAATGTTTTTTTAAAACAATATTTAATTTGTTCTTTCGAGTAAAGTCGATTATTGGTATAAGAATTCTATCTTTCGTATTTATCAATCTTGATACGTATCATTATTCGATATGTGTTCCTTTTGTCTTGGTATGCTTTGTTGACTCTTTTGTTTGCGTTTCCTGTCAGTATAGATATTCTATCCTTTCTTTTAAGGATTCTTATGTCATTTGATCCACATCTATTTGCATATATGAAATCCCTTATATGTTTTCTAGCCTTTGATTCAATATTCGTTTGCTACCCTATTCGATAGTTCGTAACCCTTAGAATTCGTTGATATACGTGGGGAGCACATGTGTTGTTCAAAAAGAAGGATGGTTCATTTCGAATGTGCATAGACTATTGAGAGTTGCATAAGCTGACCACCAAGAATCTCCCTAGGATCGACGACTTGTTCGACTAGTTACAAGGTTCGCGTTATTTCTCTAAGATAGATCTTCGATTTGGTTATCATCAGTTGAGAATGCATGAAGAAGATATTCCAAAGATAGCCTTTAAGATAGATCTTCGATCTGGTTAACCAATGCACTAGAAGTTTTCATAGACTTAATGAACCAGATGTGCAAGCCGTATTTAGAGAAGTTCTTCATTGTGTTTATTGATGATATCTTGATCTACTCAAAGTCTAAGGAGGAACATTAGGTTTATTTGAAGTTAGTGTTGAAATTGTTGACAAAAGAGAAGTTGTTTGCCAAGTTTTCCAAGTGTGAATTCTGTCTACAAGAAGTTCATTTTCTCAAACATGTGGTTAATAATAATGGAATTCATGTAGACCCTAGTAAGATAAAGGTAGTGAAGAATTGGAAGGTACCTAAGACACCATCTGAGATACAATCATTCTTGGGATTAGCAAGTTACTACCGAAATTTCATCGCAAATTTTTCTAAGATTGCTAAACCCCTTACTTTACTAACTTAAAAGAATCAGAAGTATGAGTAGGGAAAGGAACAAGAGGAGGCTTTTCAGACGTTGAAGGACAATTTGTGTAATGCACCAATATTTTTATTGCCTGATGGATCCGAAGAGTTTGTAGTTTACTACGACGCGTCGAATCAAGGATTTAGTTGTGTGTTGATGCAAAGAGGCAAGGTAATTGCATATGCATCACGGCAACTGAAGATTCATGAGAAGAACTATACTACACATGATTTGGAGTTGGGAGCAGTGGTCTTTTGACTTAAGACTTGGAGACATTATTTGTACGGGTTGAAAAGTGTTATCTACATGGAGCACAAGAGTCTACAACATATATTTGACCAGAAGGAGTTAAATATGTGCCAAATAAGATGGATTGAGTTATTTAGTGACTTTGATTATGTGATTCAATACAATCCAGGAAAGATGAATGTAGTAGCTGATGCATTAAGTAGGATAGAGAGAGAGTGAAACCAAGACGAGTACGCGTAATGTCCATGACTATTCAGTCAAGTGTTAAGGACAAGTGGCTGCTCAGAGTGAGACGTCCAAGGCATAGAACGCGTCAGTAGAAATGTTGCATGGCCTGGATCAACAAATGGAAAAGAAGGATGGTGGTGGTTTATACTTTATGAATAAAATTCGGGTTCCTTTGGTAGGTGATGTAAGGACATTATTCATGGTTGAGGATCTTGCATCAAGGTACTCTGATAGAACCTAATAACGTGATAGGTTCTTTGATCGTTTATAGCTTGAGGTTGTTTAGACCTCATCTAGGATCATGATAACAATGATAATAACATATATGCACAACAGAATTAAACATAAGAACAATGTTATCATCAGAGTTAAGATCAACATAGACCCATTATTTATCATAGATCCAATTAATCAATCTCAACCATCTATTTTTCATCAAAAATAAAAAAAACCACTTTCCACCTCTTTTTTAAAAATAAAATATCTTACAAACGGTAAATCGTCACACGACAAAAAATACAACTCGGGTTTTTGGCTTAAACCCGCAAATTTTTAAAAAAATGGACCAAAAGTGTTATACCCGGGAAAGATAGTGGACCAAAATTGTAGTTTTCTCTTATTTATTTGTTCTTCAACATAATTTATATCGATACACAAATAATCTAGATAGGTTTTTCTATCATCATTATCTTCCATTTCAAGAAGAATATGTACCTTTCTCATGGAGATCTTCACTCATTCACCATTTCTGGCGCCTTCTTTGCTGATAGCATCGTTTTCTTCAGTTAGTGTCATGAGTAGTTTAACCTCCACCATTTCAGTCATCTGATGACACTTCTTCCTCATCCCATTCATAAGCTTCAGCGATGAGACCTTTGTTCTTAATAGTTGCAGCTTTGGAAGCTGAAGCACTTGACAATAGGAGAGCAGTTTTAGCCTTGACATAGGTTGTATATAGCTTTAAAAATTCATTTGGTTATGCCTTAGTTCTGGTTGTGCCAAGAGGAACAATAACTGAGAGTTTTGGTTGAAAGGGTGATTGATATGACGGAAATGAAGCTTTTGACCCTCATCTTTTGCTAAATGAACCTTTCTTGCATATATGTGTTCAATTCCAGTTTGGTCAAAATTGCATTTTGCACAGCCGAACTTGAGTACCCTTCTTGATAATCCTTTTAGACTTGGCTAAAAGAGCTCTTGCTTGATATTCTTCTTCTAGGTCATTCAGGTATTCATGACTGCTTCTTGTTTCCTCTTCATTATTAGGACTATCTTGAAAGTTCTGAACAATAGAGATAGAGATGAAGACAGTTGACAAAGGTGTTGTAGAGACAAGAGATTTGCTCTTTTCAGTCTCATAAATACTGTCTAATAGTTTTTTTTTTTCATATTTGAGTTTTCCAAATAGAGAAGCAAGCTCAGAATCTTTCACATGATTTCTGTTTCTAAGACTTTGGCACAAACTTAGCCACTTCTTTGGTAACCCATTTATAAAACCAGTATTTATTTCAAGCTTTGAAAGTTTGATTCCATCATTTACTAACTCATTCATCAAAGCTTTGTATCTAGTGAAAGTTTGTGTTAGTGTTTCACCTTCTTTGAATTTAAAGGTGTTATAACACAACTTTAGGTCCATGACCCGACTTTGTTTCACATCAGAAGGGCCCTTATGATACAGTATAAGGTCATCCCAGGTTGATTTAGCTGTTAAGCAGTTTATGACAGAATTCATTTGGTCATCTGGAAGGATAGACATGATGCGACTTTTGAGTCGCTGATCTAAGTTAGCAGCCTTTCTCTCATCTCCAGTCCATTGTCCTTCTGGCTTTCTTTGACCAGCTATCATGGGGATAAAAGGATCATTTTTTGATGATATTTTCAAATTGAGGTTTAATACCAAAGATGTGGCACATTAACGCTCATTTTCATTTTGGTAAAAATTTCCAGCTTCTGAGTAAAAAAAAAAAACAAGAGCGGCATTTAATTGGCCACTCCTGTATTCAAGAGTCTGTGATACTTCTATTGCTGCCATTTAAGATAGATTTTGATTTTAAAAATCTTTTAGCCTTTTTATATATCCTTTTAAATGGATTTTATAAACCAGAAGGCTCTGATACCACTTGTTGGTCCCTTGGAATCTGATATAAGGTTTATCAAGTTAAACTAATCACATTCCATGGCAACGAAGTGAGTTTTAAATAAATATATATATATAAATTATATATAATATAATAAATGATATAAATATAAATAAATACATATATACTATATATATATATATATAAATGAGTTAAACATACAAAATGTTACTTTTAACATATAGGTCTTATTAGAAATCAAATAAAGAATCGATAATACACCTGCTTGCGGATACAAGGTGGAAGAATGACAATTGGTGTTATCCTCCTCAAACTCATTCTTTAAAACCAAAGTTATGAAGAAATAAGAAAACAAACTATTCGACAGGAACTGAAGCATCAGCTTCAAAGTTTCTAGTCATTTGTTTGAGAGATAAAATGAACTCTTCAATGTGTTTCACATAAATTGGAAGAGATGGCATTTACTCTGGGAATCCCTTTCTTTTTATAGGCAAAGGGATTAGGGTTTACAAGTTAACCTAATACGTGTGTCATGCATCCAATGGGTGGTTGAGATACCATTTAATGCAGACGTGCGTCCAAAACAAGTAACAATCCTTTAAGAAAATTTGTTATACTTTTATACCAACTTAAAGCACTTTTTCCCAAGGAGATTGCTTTATTCCTTTTGACATTTATTTCACCTTCTGTTAAGGAGATAGACATCGTCCAGCTTGGAATTGTCAACCAAGCTGAACTGAACTCATGCAACCTCATGCTGCATAAACTGAAGTGAAGATACTTTTCAATCTTCTAAGGACCTGAAGAGCTGAAGCTGAAGAAACTTCATTGACTCAAACTGAAAGACTTTAGCTTGAGTAACACTTAGGGGATTTTATGTTTAAATCTACTGAAAGACTAAAGGGCTCATGAACTGAACCCAACATGACTGAATGTTACCGTCAATAAATTCTTCTTTGATGGAGTTATATATACCTTATCAACTTGCATCAGCCCACAAAATAATTATATCTAGGATAAAGTTTAAGCGCAAGTTGGATTAGAACTTATATCTAGGATAAATAATAAAGATAATAACATATATGCACAACAGAATTAAACATAAGAACAATGTTATCATCAACAAGTTTTTTCTTCATTATCATTCACTCTAAGCCTCAATTCTACTTTGATCAATAGTAGAACAATTACATCAATAAACTGTAACAGGAATCATAAGATCCTTGAGGCTACACCACACAAACTAGACATCTACATTTTCCCTTTGGATACACACACACACATTTTTCTGTGTACACATAAACTACACGACCTAATGTCTCTTTATATAGTAGAGATCATCTAGGTTTACAAAGGATAAGAACAAATATAATTAGGAAACAAATAATATCTTCCTAACTTTTATCTTTATCTTCTATATCTTTTATCTTCTTAAGGAGATCTTTTAGAATCTTCAAAATCTTCCATCTTTTGAAGAATTCCAGCTTTGCATTTAAGTCCTTCTTGTTTCATTCTTTTATTTATTTTGTCTCATCAAATCAATAATTCCCAACAATCTTCCCCTATTTGATGATGACAAAACAAACAAAGTCGTGTACGAACTTCATCATAAAGCCAAAGCTTCCCCTGAATTTGAGATGTAATCATCTCCTTGAATGAAACAAAACTTCCCCTTAAGTAGATTTCCTTTGTACCATGCCACACCAAGGATCTACAAGTTACCAATTGTACCTGTTAACATATTCTTCCCCTTTTTGTCATAATCTAATAGGGGACATATAAATATAAGCAACTTTGATTTGACCACTACAAACCAATATCACACTTCTAATCCAAGCCTTCTAACTCCTCAAATTACCCACCATTAAGCACAATAAGAAAAATGAACTTGAGTAGTATAAACTCACACTAGCAGCAGTAATAATGACTAGCAGTAGTAAAAACCTTCACATCAATGCCACATGTAAATGGTTAAACATTTTAACATTAAGCTTCCCCTGAAACTCATATGTTAACCATTTATTGAATCTTCAATTCTGTAGACTCTATGTAATGATTACTGATGAAGAAAACTAAGTATAACGAACTTGATGTTGAAGTACAATAACCCAAACTTGTGTCTTATATCTTGTACTATCCACGTGACGTTAAACTTATAAATAAATCTGTGAAATATAAGTAGATTGCAACCTCTTGACAAAAATCCTCATCTACTATGAGACACATAACCAAAGTGATAGCAAATGTGAGCATTGAGCACCATAAGAGAAATCACACACCTTTGCTAGATTTGTCAAGTCTTCGTCACATCGTTTCTAAGCATGAACAAGTTATCTTCAAAGTGTAACACCCACTTTAAGATATGATAAGAACACGTACCCAAGTAATTCCACTTCATCTTCAAATAAGTAATAAACAACTTTCTTCGTAATCAATTAATCCAAATAAATACAAGCCTTAAATCATTTAAGAACATTTAAACCAAATCCAAAAAAACTTTCTTCCTGTGTGTGTTGTCTGATAAACCAACCGATAATCAAAACTCGTCTCTGTCCAATATCGGTAAGTGCTAACAGTTGTAATATATTCGAGCAGTATTAACATTCCATCGCAGCAGTACTAACTATTTAAAGGAGCAGTACTAAATATTGCTCGAACAGTATTAAAAATAAAGGAGCAGTACTAACTTTTTAATAAGCAGTACTAAGTAATTACCAATTAGCAACACTTTTTCTGTCACAAAACTGTCACGAATCTGTCACTAATCTTCATTTTCCTTCCTCCCATTCTGTTAGTGACGCTTTAACTGTCGCTGATCTGTTGCTAATCTGTCACAAATTCAATTACTCCTTCCTCCCATGGCATTTTGTGACACTTATTCTGTCACTGAACTGTTGCTAATGTGTCACTAATTTGGATTCTCCTTCCTCCTATACTATTTAGCGACACTTTATCCGTCACTAAACTGTCGCTAATTTGTCACTAATTTGTATACTCCTTCCTCCTTAGCTTTTAGTGACACTTTTTAGTGTCACTAATTTGTCACTAAAGTATAACAACCCGTAATTTTCATCAATGTGATTATCCATCTATTAAATTAGATGCAATGTAATATCCATCTATTATATATATACCACCTTTTTATAGGAAATTTTTGCTTTATCTCATTATGCAACGTAACTTGCATCTCTAAAGTAAACGAGCTCACGCAACCTTTACCAATGCCATCTATATCTATGTTTATATCATGTAAACTTCCTAATATGTCAAGTCTATATCTTAATATCATTTTTACTAAGTACATTATCCATTTAACGTACTTTTTCAAAACGTTATTTCAAAACAAGCATTAAACGTTAGCGTTTATGTCAAAACCCTAATTATATGTAATGTATACATATAAAATGAATGTGCAAGCCTTCAAGCATGTGTACAAGTGTACAATGCACAATATTTGAAATATATTTTCCCTCTAAATCAATGCACAAGCTAATCATGCCTAAAAATATAATTAGGTCATTTAATCTCCTAAATTATGTTAAACTTTACCACCACTTTAGCACAAGGTACAAGCACTTAATGCATAACTTCTAAACCTTAAACCTAAACCTTAATTCGTCCTAAAACCCTAATCTAAAACCCTAAACCCTAAAACCCTAATTTCACTTTAAACCTAAAACTAAACCCTAAACCTTAATCCTAAACCTTAAACCTAATCCTAAACCCTAATCCTAACATTAAACCGTAATCCTAAACCCTAAACTACCCTAAACCTTAAACCTAACTCAATCTAAAAACCAAAAAACCCTAACACATCTCATTTTTTATACATTGAATTCTATACCCTAGGACCTCCTTTTATACATCAAGGAGTCCTACAAGGCTTTACAATACTTTCCTAAGATATCAAGAACTTATCTAAATAGCAAACAAGTCTTTAAACAAAACATTAGACATATCTTCTTTACAAATCATCTAATATCGTTCTTTGTAAGTAATCATGTTCTCCAAAGCAATCCTTATCTCTTTACTTGTCTTTATCCTTGCTGACAGTAGTAACATCTTCCAAGTAGTTGTAATCCAGCAGCATTAACTTTTGTACTAGCAGTACTGAGCAGTAGTAACTTCAAGAAGCCTTTTAATCCCAACAAGATGTCTAAGGTTGATTAGATGATCTAGCCAACACTTCAACTCCTAGAGATTCTGTGACATACTTCTCAACCTTTGGCATGATCTTAGGATACTTTGAGTATTAACCTGATCCTTATTATGGCACCTTAATTTTGAGTTCTACTGTTTAAAAATTCTCGTCATTCTCTCTTCTCGGGCTTGAGCTTCTTCTCTGAGATTTTGTTGAATGGTAGCTGAAAGCCACCTTCACTGCATCTTCAATCTTAGACGCAGGTTAATTAAACAAAAATGCCCAGAAAATAATGAAAAAGCTTCTAGCAAATGATTGGTTTGTTTGAGCTCAAGATAGTTTTGTCCCTCTTAATGAGGATACCCTTCGTTCAAAACCAAATAGAGATGCGAAGTTGGTGGATTTCATTCCTGGCAAAGTTGTTTAATTATTGGAAATAGTTAGTATGTTTGTGGAATCATGTGTTTGTTGCTGAGATTGAATGATTGGAATGGGTGGTTGAGGAATTGTAGTGTCAGAAGAAGGTGCAGAAACTGATACATTTACAGTAATATATGATTGAACGTTTGGATTTAAAATCGAGTCGATACCTGTATCCAGAGAGGGATTAATAATTTAGACACCAAATTTAATGAAACAAAGGAGCTTTGTTGTTGCACTACTGGAGGTTTAGTAGTCAAAGTCACGTGAACCTCTTCCGTCTCTTGATTAGTTTGAGCATCTGTCATTTCCACATCTCTTTTATCCAGGTTGAGATTCAAGTCTCCGTACATTTCCTCATCTTCTTGATCTTCTTGTTCTCCTCCCATAACATTATCATCATCCTCTTGATTTTCTTCTTCATCTAAAATTTCATAATCAGGTGGGTTTAAAACCACTGATCAGAATACACTTCATCATCACATTTGCTATTTCTTCTTCTTTTTATTTTTTCCTGATCATCAGCTTTGTAAGTTGACAAGTTTTGGGTGACAAAAATCAACTCCGTCATTTATCAGATTTCATTTTTCTCCACTGACATTCTCTTGATCATCATCTTCATCATCATTGTCATTTTTACTGTCATGCTCGTCATTGTCATCTTCACTGTCATGCTCATCATTTTCTTCATCATCCTCTCCTTGACTTGAATTATCCAAGATTCTTCTTTCACTCTCTGATCTATATTCGGTACATTGGGAACCTCTGTTTGACACCAGCATCCTTCCATTTGTAACCAGATAAGTTTTTGTTTTTCTCATTAGAAACTTTGACTGTAAATGGTCAACTCCATCAACTTGAGCCCCTGCGTAGAGAGCTGTGAGTTTGTATCTTTCTTCTTTCAAGAGCAATCTTCATCTGTTCAGCTTTAGTCAAAGCAACCTCATATAGCACCGTTAAACCTTTTGACTTTGTTGCAAATTGCTTCTTCTTGGCAGGTTTATCTCTCTTAGCTAAGGTCTTGATTCTTTTTCCTTTAGAAGCTTGAGTAAGCTTCGTCTTGGGAGATGATTCAGAATCAGCTTTCTTCTTTGTAGATTTTGGTTTTGGAGTCTTTTCACCAGTAGCATAAGCACGGTAAGTCATGTAGGCTTCGAACTCCAACATGGCTTGTTATGGTCAATGCCAGAGGAGAATACACCGTATAACTTGAGTGTCCTTAATGTTTAATGACTCTTACTGTGAAATATGAAGTCATCATCCATGGCATAGTCAAAACATCTTGTTTCCCTTGTATTGCCTGCTCCTTTGCCATTGAAGATAGTCTACAAATGAAACCCCCCCCCTTTGGTGAATCGTGGATAATATATGTCATTGCTCTTCTTAGAATTCTTGTTCTCCACTTGATACACCAAATCTTCCCATAGCAAGTAGACATAATCAACAGTCTTGTTATGATACATTCCCCAAAGAATTTGAGCACGTGACAAACGAAGACTTTCCAGAGCAATAGTTTTTCCACTTAAACACTTATTGATTATGGCAGCAAATGATCTCCATGGTTGATGCATGTGATTAACGTTGACATCGGATAAAAACTTGATCTCACCAGTGTGTCCAAGGTCTCTAATAAAAGATAGAATTTCCTCTTCAAGTGGAGGTTCTTCAAATTCCTGACCTGGGAGTTTAGGGAAAATCTTGAGCATATCTCTGAAGTTGTCAACGTTAACAGTATGACTTTTGCCATTCAGCTTGAAACAAAGTGAAGAATGATGTCTGGAGACATTGACCCAGAACTCTTACATGTATATTTCTGGTACATCAGCAGTGATCTCAAATGCGTTGTATCATGGAGTGAGTTTTGAAGAGCAGCTAATGCCACTATGAAAGTAGGTTCCTTGGAATTTGAGAATTATAGCTTAGTCAAAGATTGTTTTTTCATATCTTAAGATGGTTTTTTAGGTGGTACTAATTTCATCATCATGCTTTTGCTGAGCTCTTATGGTGTCCATGATTCTACTAAGATATGATCAATACAGTTTATGTACAACCAATTTTATACAATATACTATAGAGACCTGTTGAGTGAGCACGTAAAGTTGATTCATGATGTGACGTTTCCTTAAAATTAGGAACTTTAAGACATTTGCACTTATTAAGTATCGTTTTATTAAAAGACATCTTAAGACAACTTAACTTGTTTTAGAGTGTATAATTAACCAAGTTTAATTTACTCCCTAATTAAGTTTTTTAAATTGCATTTTTTAAATAGGAAATTTTGGATTTAAGTGTTTTGGTCTTTTGAAACATAGACTAATTTTAAGAAAAACAGTTGTTCTGTTATTTTAAATAAGCTAGTTTGTATGTTACCTTAAAGTCAAACAAGGTTGTTCGGTTCCTTGAGAATCAAGTTGTTCGGTTCCTTAAGAGTCAAGTTGTTCGTATCTTAAGAATCATTGTTGTTCGGAAACTACCTTAAAATTCAAGTTGTTCGTTCCTAAGAATCATGTTTTCGGTTCCTAATAACTAATTGAGTTGTCGGATATCTATAACAAATGAGTTGTTCAGTTTTCTAAAGAGCAAATGAGTGTTTGGTCCAATTAGCAAATGAGTTGTATCGGTTCCTATACCCACAATATGTTCGATTCCCTGCAACAACAACGTTGTTCGGGTTCCTAATACTACAGTTGATTTCGGATTCCTAATAACTACAGTTGTACGGTATTCCTCTTAACACTAAAGTTATTCGGTTCCCAATCAGCTATAGAAGTTTGATTCCTTAATGTAATCAGTTGTTCGGTTCCTGAGTACAACAAGTTGTTCGGTTAATGTGAAACTTGCATACTTAAGATGTTTTGAAGCATTTATACATGTTTGAATAGCAATCTGAGCAAGAGTATAGTATTCAGAACAACTTCAAACCAGATATGTAACACCCCCAAATTGGGTCGCAGCGGAATAAGGGTCCGAGGCAAGTTACTTCATAGATCAATAACACAAGATGTATATAGAACGACCAAAAAGTCGTTTAAAACTGATACATTGGATTTAACAAAGTATTTGTTACATAAGCCGAAGCTTCACTTGTCCACTTGTTCAAAATACAAAGATTTCTAGCCCATAACAGTTATACAAAATGTAATGCGACAAAATCTTTAATGCATGATATCCAAATCAAACCACCAATGTATCCCTTGCACCTCGTGCTTACTGATCCCCTGAAAAACATTGCTTTAAAACGTCAACAATAATGTTGGTGAATTCATAGGTTTGATAAATCATATATTGTAGGACCACAAGATTTCCCAAGTGTATGATAATGCAACAGATGCAGACATCATATAAATGTAATTACGTTGCCCTAAGCTCATGACACTGAAGCTCGACATAAATGAATACCATAATAATGGCCTACATTGCCCGTGATGATGTTCTAACCCGCAAAATCCTATGTTCGACATGGTATAAAAAAAAAAACGTTTCGTTTCCCCAGTGATGCTAATCACCCGAAACGGGATGTTCAATCCCAATAGATCCTATTCCATTCAGAACATTCGCTGCTCACAATCCAGTAACTGACAGTTATCCGGATAATGGCTCAACTAGGGTTAAGCGCTACTTAATAGGCAACACTAATCATAAATATGAAACATTTAACCAATTGTTGTCCAGTTATAAAACATTATGCATGTTTCTCCACCAAACCCAAAACTTGTAAAACAAATCGATTTAAAACGTGGGGCTATAACTCACTTAGAGGTGATGCGAAGAACAATTATAAATCACAATAACATCACTAAATCGTCAGATCAACCCTATTTAAAATAAGGTGTAAAGTACTAATCACCTTAGGGAATTACTAACCATAATAATCAATATGAGAGCTAATCACCATCAAATAAATTTGGAAAATTGTGTTTAAATAAGTTAAAACGTTTTATTATTAACGTTTGTAAGTAAACTTAGGGCGTAACTTTCGCTTTTTTAAGCCCGATTTTGACGTTTCTTATGCCCACGCTTTTCGTATAGGCTGAGTAACATAATTTTTGAGCATTTTCATATTTTTGAATCCTCTGATTGACCATTTATAAAGTTTATTTTTATAGTTTAGTTATCGTAACACCCGTAAAACGTCGTATTTTATTCGTTAAAACTCCGTTTATTATAGCGATTCTTTCGACACGTTCTCGTAATTTGAAAGTTTCAATTATTATGGAGGTTTACAAAAATAAATGTTTCTGTCATGAACAGTAACTTTTATAAAAATCATTTTATAAAAGTATTTTTATACATTTTAAGTATATAAACTTGCGTAATTCATAACTTCTTCGATTTTAATCAAAAAATTACATACATATCATTTTAGAATCCTAAAAAAAATGTGTAATCTGTAAAAAATACTAAACTTGCTGTTTTTATATATTTTTTATAGATGGTTTAATAAAAATTCTTTATAAATCCGTTTTATTTTATCGAATAACTTGTTTTTACCGTAAATTTTTTCGTTATATATCCGTTTTATTCAAGTTTCTTACATGTACGATTCGTCTTGAATGTAGTATTTATAATATAATATAAAAATAATTATATTTTTTAATACGAATTTTTGTGCAGAAAGTTGTGATGACTTTCTTAAGTCCCATATTAACTTTTGTTTTTCCATAACTTTTCAACTTTGTAACTTACCTCAAGTCTTACAAATACCAAATATGTATATTTTTACATATAATAATCCATTAGTCCCAGATATATCCATTATACCAATTACCAAGATGTAACAAGTCATAAACATCTCATGAAAACATAAACATTAACTTAAATACCTTTTAATCTAAACAAAGTTCCGTACTTGAACATTTTTATACATGAAACCAATGTGTACAAGTCTTTCCATTCCTTTTACAACCTTATTTTAAGTGTCCATTATAACATGACTAAAAGTCCATAAAACAAGATTAACATGTATTTGCTATTTCTTTTACTTGTAACATATTAATATGAACTTTATAAACCCTAATTTGATATTATATCCATTTTTACTACAGAAACAAACAATGGACAATCCTTTTACATCCATTTTAACATAATCTCATTAACATCATAACATGTTATAAGTGAACAAATCCATAATTACAAGTAAAAAATCCTGTCTAACATGTTTAAAAATGTCCTAAATGGTTGATTTTGCTATAAAGACTAACATATGCATAAAAACTCAATGAAATGAATAGATTAAAGGTGCTAGATAACTTAAAGATAATGCTGAATTGAGAAATAAGAGCTAAACCCTTGCTTAGACTTAAACCAAAGCTAGCAACCAAGAAAACCCTAGTTTTCCATATAAAAAAACCTCTATCTTTCTTTCTTGCTTCCACACTTATTATAAAATGGTTAACAATGCTTCAAATCATCTTGATGGTATCTTAGATATAGAGCAGGTATGTCTTTGTATATATGGTAGATAAAACGGGTATGATTAATTAAAAGGGGTGTTCAAGCCTGGGCTTTAGAGAGCCAAAAGCAGAGAGTTTGTATTTAGTTTTTGGTTAAGTGTTTATGTTGTATGTGTTATCACACTTGGAATACTTGCATTATATGAGTTAGGAGGGTCAAAAAGTATGCAATAGTAGTCAAGAACACATAGAAGGGTCTATAAGATGACTAGTGTCCTTGGTCTTTGGTCAAAGAAACACAACATTGCAAGTTAAATGCAAGTAGGTGTGTAAAAATACCAATTGATGAATTTTAATTAATTCTTTGTATCAATTGCCATAAAATGTCCGGCCTATAAAGATATAATATATATTTTGAGTTTTAATTATATGTATTGGGTATAAAATGGGTAATTGTTTAGCGTAGAACAGTTTGTTGGAGGCTCCAGGAAAAGCCCTAAAAACGTATTTTATCGCGAAACGTAGAAATTTTAACGTAACCAATAAAAATAAAATAACAAAGACCATAATTATCTCAAAATAATTATTTAATACCTGCTTATTAAACTTTGATGGTTTGTTGCCCGTTTACATTGACCACTAATTTTTGGCGTAACGCGATTAACTTCACCGTTTATATTTAAAGCAAACACGTACAAAACAGAAAGATACATTGTGGATTTTATTGACGTGTCATGACCCTAAAAACACAGGTGTATATGTCTTCCCCGTTAAGTGAGCCTTGTCCTCAAGGCTTAAGACGCGACACCTGACGCCGGTGCGGCCTGTGTGAACAGATGTGGGTATTGCTTCCGGAATTGATCCTTGCGTTCCCACGTAAACTCAGGGCCTCGCTTAGAGTTCCATCGAACCTTGACTAATGGAATGCGGCTTCACTTCAACCGTTTAACTTCAACGGTCCAGGAATCTCATACGGTACCTCAACAAATTGAAGCTTGTCACAAAATGAAGTCGCCAACCAAACAGACACGCAAACGTTCATCGACTAGCACTTTTTCAAGTTGGATACATGAAATGTATTGTGAACCCTGCTTAGTTCTTCTGGAAGCTCGAGCTTGTAAGCAACCTCTCCAACATTTTCTACACCATTGAAAGATCCGACATACCTGGGGTTTAACTTCCCCCATTTGCCAAAACATACGACCCCTTTCCAAGGCGAAACTTTAAGCATATCATTAATCCCCGACTTGGAATCCAATCGTTTACGCTCAATCAAACGTAACTCTTCTGTCGATCACAGCGCTTGTTAAAATCCTTTGCTTGAATTTGGACGATTTCATAGTCCGCTCTTGAATTAGTTCTGGACCGAGGATTTGAGCTTCTCCAACTTCGGTCCAACAAACAGGTGAATGACACTTTCGACCATAAAAGTCATTCGCATGAGAGCCTTGATGCTGAGCATGAATACTTATTGTTATAAATAATTCACCTAACGGTAAGTGAATACCAACCTTTTCCGAAATCCGATCACGACGCAAGCACACGCAGCATACCTCGAGAGTTTAGCATTGTCCTCTCACTTTGCGCCGTCTGTTTGTGGATGGTACGCATACAGCAATCCAAAATTATACCTAAAGCATTCTGAAGTGACCTTCAGAAATTAGATGCAAACCTCAGGTCGCTATCATAAATGATTGAAACAGGTATTCCATGCCTTGTAACAACCTCCTTTATTTATATTCTTGTAAGTTTATCCATAGGATCAGTCTCTCTCATTGGTGTGAAAATCGCAGACTTAGTGAGTCGGTCAACAATCACTCAAATGGTGTCGTAGCCTTGCGGCGTCTTAGGGAGCTTTGTGACAGAATCTATAGTGATGTTGTCCCACTTCCATTCAGGTATCTTGGGTTGTACTAACAATCCTGATGGCCTTTGATGTTCAGCCTTGACCTTAGCACAGGTCAAACACTTGCTAACATAGGTGGCAGATGATTGGCTCATAATCACGGCCACCAATATAGCTTTCCTCATATCTGTACATCTTGTCAGAACCCGGATGTATAAAGTATTTTGATTTCTGGGACTCGTGCATGATTATAGTCCGCAAATCGCCATAACAGGGTAGCCAACTCCTGCCATTGAGGCATAGAGTTCCATCCGTACGGGGTTCCAACTTTTCCGTCCTAATCACCTCTAGATTTTTAACGTTTTCAACCAACATTCCTCCAACATCTTCGTTTAGGATGTTCTCAGGTTTGGTTTTTCGTGCTCAGTCTGAGCATCAAGATTTGTTTGGGAAGATCCAAGTCAATAGTCATAGACTATGGCTCGAACGACTTAATGGATGATCTCTCCTCCTTCGAGCTTAGAGCATCAGCAACAACGTTAGCCTTTCCTGGGTGAATATCGAATCTTTCAATCCGGTAATACTAGAGCAACTCCACCAACGTCGATACCTCAATGTTCAACTCTTCTGATTAGAATGTTTTGTAGACTCCTTATGATCATAAATACCGTGCACAATGGTTCACATAAAGGTAGTGCTCTAAATTCTTGAGAGCGAAACACTACTAGCTATCCAAGGTCCAAATCATGAGTCGTATAAAATTCTTCTCTGAATCTTCAGTTTGCGAGATGCATAAGCAATCACTTTTTTCACGTTATGCATTAACATACTCCCAAACCCCTTCTTGGAAGCATCGCAGTGATGCGATAAAATCATCGCTTCCTCAGGTAAGCCAGGATTAGTACACAACACAACTTCTGCTTTAAAACAGTTGAAAAGTTGCTTCTTTGTTTATCTCACCCCCAAACAAACTTGACCCTTTCTTATAAGCTTGGTCATTGGTTTGGCGATTCTTCGAAAACCCTTCAATGAATCTTCGAAATAACCACCCAGCAAGACCTAAAACTATAACAATCTCCTTGGCGACTTAGGAGATTGCCATCTTTAATGGATTTATCTTGGCGGGATCCACGTAATGCCCCTCACTATCAATCACATGACAAGAACTGTACTTTTGGATCCAAAATTCACACATGGAAAATTTGGCATCAACTCCTCTTTCTTAAAAGCAATTCTAAGATTAGCCTTAAGAGCTCTTGCTGTTCCCTTTGAATAAATCAGAATAACATAATAAAAGACAATTACAAAATTTATCAAAATTGGTTTGCCCCTCTCCGATACATAAGGACATGAATACGGCAGGTGCGTCTTGTCAAACCAAAACGGCATAACTTGAAATTCATAAATGGCCATAACGGGTTCTGAAAGTGGTTTTTAGAAAGTCTTCTTCTCGAACCCATGGGATTACCCGACCATAAAGGTCGATCTCGAGTAAGAACACTCGACCCTTGAGCTTGATCAAATAAAAATCAATTCTTGTGAGCCGGATAACGTTCGATCACCGTTATTTATCAATTCCCGGTAATCAATGCACATCCGTAATGTATCCGTCTTTCTCTTGACAAACAAGATCGAGCTCCCCATGTTGAGGCTAGGTCTTATAAAGCCTTGTTAGATAGTTCATTTTTAGATGCTCCCGACAACTCTTTCATTCAGAAAGGTGCCAATAACGATAGGGCGCCCAGCTACGGTGGCAGCACCAAGTTATCAAATCGATTTGATATTCCACTTGTCGATTCTGAGGAAGACCCGGCAAGTCCCTTTAGAAAGACTTTCAGGAAAAACTCAAATATTGGTACATCCTCAAAGTCGCTCTCTCCGACTTGTCCTCAATCTTATTTGTAGTGACATGTGCCAAAAAGACTAGACATCCTTTTAGCATGTATTCTTGTGTTTTGGAGTATGAGATAATGTGTAGATGAGCCTCGTGTCCCTGGTTGCTTTCGTCATCATGAACAATTAATGTTTCATGTCCCCAAGGGATACGAACAATCTTCTTGGCACACACAATGTTGATTTGGGTACTATTGCAACCAATCCACCCAATTATAGCACCGAAACTACCAATTTATACAAGCATTTAATTTAAGTTTGAATGGGTGGTTTCAGGAGATTAAGTCAACCCCCTAAGGATAGTGTTCAACCCAAATTATTTCTCCCGTGCCGCTAGTTCGACATCATAATATGATCTAAGGTAGATGCGTGATAACCTTTGGGAAACTAAATCAGTAACACAAAACTCCTATAGGCAACCATTATCAAATAATATAAAAGAAATGAGAAGCGGATTGTTGAAAGGAAAACGTACCCGTCACGACGTTGGAGTCTGGGTTTGTCCCTGCATGTTCCACTGCATATACTTTGGCTGGAGCCCTCTCATTACCAACTTGATTTCCACGGTTTTTGTTGTTCTTCAGCTTTGGGCATTCCCTCTGTTAGGTCCTTGAACTCATCCACACTCAAAGCAAGTAGGTTTCTGGCCTGACCCAGTGCCCCTCTAATTGTTAGCATTGTTGGCATTTCCTGCACTCCTACAGTCACAGGCAAAATGGCCAAATTTGTTGCATTTGTGGCATTTTGGAGCACACGGACCGTCGTGGTGATAGTTGCATTTAGCGTATAGGGGTTTAGATCCCCCGTATGGCTTCTTTTCACCAGTCCCTACAGTATAAGCCCTGCCAGTGTTCTATGTCTTATTCTGTTGTTGTTGGTTTTGATTGTTTCGGGAAGTGTTTTCAAACTTCTTTTTGTTCTCAGCCTCTCTTTCAGCAATGGTGCTGACTTTCTTATCCATTAGTTCAGTGGCCATTTCAACAGCCTCTTGCATGGTTTTCGGCTTTGATGCTACAATATTTCCATGGATCATGTCGGGCAATCCGCCGACGTACCTTTCAATCTTGTCAGACTCCTCAGGAAACATCCTAACACACAGCAGTGCTAGTTCCTGGAAACGTTGGTTGTACCCTATCACATCAGTACCCTTCACTTTCAAATTCCACAATTCAGCCTCGAGCTTTTTCATCTTGTTCCTTGGACAGTACTTGTCAGTCATTTTCTTTCTCAGATCGGCCCAAGTCATTGCATATGCAATATCATGACTGACAGTTATAACATAGGAATTCCACCATGTTAGAGCACCTGCTAGAATAGTACAGGTGGAAAACTTAATCTGATTTTCTACAGAGCAGTTGCTTATGCGGAAAACAATCTCCATCCTTTTGAACCATTGAGTTAATTTAACAACTCCCTCAGTGCATTTGAAATATAGAGGTTTGCACTTCATAAAGTCTTGGTAAGTGCATTCTCGAAGAACGCGTTCAGTCCTTCTGCCACCCGTTCCCGAAGTGTGGCTGTCATCGCCAATCCTGTTTGCATCACGAGCTGCCAAAGCGACAGTGACACCTTGGTCAATCATTGCCTGAAGTTAGGCATTAGTGACCGATGTGGTGGTGGTTGCTGTTGGGGCTGGGGTTGTTGTGACCGGTGTTGACATTGTGGCTCATTTTGGTGCCATTTTCTTCAATCACAAGAAAATACAATACCCGTTAGATTTCATAAAATCATAACCATGACATGACATATACATGATAAATAAAGTGAGATCACATCACACAGCGAAATATACAACTGAATTGTAATCAACAATGATATAACCAAATCGACATTCATTCATAAACAAATTCGATTACAGACGTGACATAATACAACCATTCCATATATAAATTGGAAAACATACATGAATGATTCAGATACAAAATGATCATAATGATTAGGTTACAAAATAAACATAACAACCTAAAGCCTTACTAGTCGGGATTAAACCCGTAATACTTAGTAGGCTATATACAAAATGACTAGCCATAACATGATCTAATCTATGAACTGCTACCAGCCTCCTCTGGCAGCTCTGGCTGTGCAGGACCTCCAGCGGGTCCCTGCTATCCCTGTAGTGCGGTAACCTGTCCCTATAGTGCTATCACCTGTCCTTGTAGTGTGGTCACCTATCCCTATAATTACTGCATCACTGTCAATGTCTGTATAAGCTGCTGCTGTCGGGTATGATCAGTTGTCCTCAACTCTCTTATCTATGCAGATCTCCTATGGTCTGCCTTTAGTATCTCTGAAGTCACAGCCTGTATCCTGCGATCAGCAACATGCAACTCTCTAATCTCTGACATCTGACCTAATACGGTAGTGCGCAGTGACATAACCTCACCGCGGGCAAGATCACTTGCATCCATCGATCGCCTCCAAGCCTCTCGGGACAATCTAGCCTCTGTCTCCATCTGATGACGTGTATATGCATGTGCTCGTCTGTCTTTAAACAACATATTGAGCCGACCAGCCAATAGCTGTCTCTGGCTTTGCTCATCATCTAACCTCGTATAAATCTCATCTGTGTCCTGCCTAACCCTAGTCTCAAATGCTGTCATATGTCGACCCAACTCCTTGTCAGTACTAACTGGTACCCCCGCAGGGTCTCAACTATCTTATCCCACGAGTCGGTGATCCCATATCCATCCTCTCTCTCCGGATCATGCCTGATCTCCCTATCCATAGTAGCTACAAATCCATAGTCTACCCTAAAACCTCCAGCCGGTCTAGCAGCAGCAGCAGCAGATGAGCTCTCTCCTACCTCGTATCTAGGACCAAGAGCGATACCTAACCTCTTTCGAGGTGGTAAGGTAACCTCAGGTCTGTCCTCCCTATGACTAGCAGAGGGTAGTAGCAATGGTGGTGATGAAGTAGGAACTGATATAGGCAAGAGTGGTGGTATCCCTGATGAGGGTGCATCTGATCTGGTGGGGGAGAGTATGAAGGATGGTGGTAATGGTAGAGAATGGGAAGTAGATGCGGCCTCGGCTCTTAGCCAAATCATAGCAGCTCGATAGCCTAATGAACAAATGGGGCTAGGAGGTGGTGCTGGAGATAACACAGGTGAGGGTGGTGATAGTGGTAGTGACGGAGAAGGTATCTAGGGAAGTGGTGAAGACCATGGGGAGAGCGGTGATGATAGTGGAGTAGATATAGCGAGAAGTCTGGCAACCTCTGCATCAGACCATACTGGTGTAGGTACTGTAGCTGGAATAGAAATCCTAGCTGTCACACGATATGCAAGGTGTGGTGGTGGTGTGGCCGCAGACTCATCAGTCTTGAATGGCTCTATCTCCTCCACAGATGGGGCCTGATCTGTAGCTGGTAAAGCAACAACTACGGAGTCGGCAGGAGCTGGGTACTCCTCCTCCTCCACATCCTCATCAGTCTCTATGTCAACATCATCATCCTCATCCTCCTCTGAGGGCTCATCATCATCGTCTCCGTCAGCTCCTCCATCAGCAGGATAGTCAACAGGATCCTCCTCGGAGTCCTCATCGTTATCCTCCTCCAGGTCCGCCTCAGGATCGGACTTCGAGACATAGTCAGGTGACTGAGCAGTGGGTGAGGCATCCTCAGCATATGGCTGATCCTCAGCAACAATCTCATCATCATCATGCTCTGGGCCTGGAACATAATCTGACGAAGGTGGTGCTTGCTCTGGCTCCTCAGGGCCAGGCACATAATCTGGAGAGGGTGGGGCCTGAAGAGCGGCCTCCACGTATGGGTCCTTTGGCATCCAATGTAGCTCAAGATACTCGTGATCATTGGCTCTCGGTGATCCTATGTCTGATAAACCCTCAAATGGGCTGGAAACCTCCGTGTATGCTCCGTGTATGTAACCCCCGAATTCATCCCAAATCTGACATGACTGATTTGAAAATTCTCATAAATAGCTTATATTAGTATTGTTAATATAAGTCTCTTATAGTAATTAACATTTATATCACTACATGTATATCAATTATGAAATGCATCTAGTCCAACCAACTAATGCAACAAGTAGTGTATGCCACATATGTATGTCCCGTGTAAAACCCCTTTGTATGAATTCGATGTTTGAAAACGGTTATAGTCTAGCAAAACATTTGACCTGGTTCTCTATAACCTTGGCTCTTGATACCAATCTGTAACACCCCCAAATTGGGTCGCAGCGGAATAAGGGTCCGGGGCGTGTTACTTCTCAGATCAATAACACAAGATATATATAGAACGACCAAAAAGTCATTTTAAAACTGATACATTGGATTTAACAAATGTTTGATACAAATAGCCCGAAGCTTTAACTTGTTCATTGTTATTATTACAAAGATACTGGTTCACAACACATGAGTTTCCCAAAACATAATGCAACCATATCTTTAGCATGACATCCCAAAACAAAATCACCAATGTATCCTTGGCACCTTATGCTTACTGATCTCCTGAAAAACATTGCTTTAAAACGTCAACAATAATGTTGGTGAATTCATAGGTTTGATAAATCATATATTGTAGGACCACAAGATTTCCCAAGTGTATGATAATGCAACAGATGCAGACATCATATAAATGTAATTACGTTGCCCTAAGCTCATGACACTGAAGCTCGACATAAATAAATACCATATAAATGGCCTACATTGCCCGTGATGATGTTCTAACCCGCAAAATCCTATGTTCGACATGGTATACGTTCGTTTGCCGAGTGATAGCTAATCACCCGAACGGGGATGTCAAACCCAATAGATCTATTCATAACATTTGTGCTCACAATCTAGTAATTGACAATTCATGATAATGGGCTCAACTAAGGTTATCGCTACTTAGGCAACACGTAATCATAAAGTAAAAGTATCTACTTGTGTCTAATTGTAAAACAAAGAATGTTTCTCACCCCAAAACTTGTAAAACAAAATCATGTAAAACGTGGGGCTATGAACTCACATTGAGTGAGCGTATATCGAATATATCACAGAAAATGCGTCACGGTAGTGATCGAATGCAACCTAATCCAATATAGGTCGTATAAGTACTAATCACATTGGGTAACTACTACCATGTATAATTTTATATATCTAATCACCATCTAATTGTTTTATTGAAATCATATTTATAAAGTTAAAACGTTTATAAATATACCTTTGGTAAAAATGACATAACTTTTACGTTTCAAGTCCGTTTCTTGCGTTTCTTATGTCCACGCTTTCGTATTAACACGAGTTATAAAAATTTGACGTTTTCATATTTTATGAACAGTGATTTTTACAGTTCATACCAGTTATAAACTTATTCTTATAACTTTAATTAACGTAAAACCCGTAAGTGTCGTATTTTATTTGTTATAGCTCCGTTTTTAGCGATTCTTACGAGTACGTCTTCGTTATTGAAAGTTCTATCAATTTATTGATGTTTTAAAAATATATGTTTCTGTCATGAATAGTAAATTTTACTGTTCATAGTTTATAAAATTACTTTTTTAAACTTTAATTATCGTAAACGTCGTATTTTATTCGTTTTAGCTCCGTTTTTAGTAATTCTTTCGAGTACGTCTTTGTTATTGAAAGTTCTATCAATTTGTTGATGTTTTCAAAATATATGTTATTGTCATTAATAGTAACTTTTATAAAAATAGTTTTATAAAAGTATTTTTATACATTTTAAGTATATAAACTCGTGTAATTCATAACTTCTTCGTTTTTAATTGAAAAATTACGTTTCTTATTGTTTTGGAATCCTAAAAATATGTGTGATTTAATAAAAATACCAAACCTTCTGTTTGTAGAATTTTTATAACAAGTTTTTATAAAAATTCTTTTATAACTCTAGTTATTATCGTAAAACTCGTAAACTACGTATCTTTTTCGTTATTAATCGGTTTTTCGAGTTTCTTACCTTTTT
>BQNB010092539.1:0-26591 GCA_026074375.1 Tanacetum coccineum | reverse complement strand
ATAAAAAAGCATTGATGAATATTCATGATCTTAATCAGCAATAGCATGTGGGCAGTTAAAAAAAGGGATGAAAAAAATCATAAATACATGTGTGCATACAAACACACAAACATTTTGAAGTTGATCATATGTATACAATTTATTGCATGCTGTTAAGGCAACCACTTATATGTAACTTAGAAAGATAAAAACCTCAGCTGATATGAACCATGCTGTTAAGGCAACCACTTTTTGAATCCATAGAATCTAGGTTATGAATAGATTTTACATATCTAGGTTATGAATAGATTTTACATGGTACTTTCTTGTTCTTGATATCTTTTCAGCGGAAATAACTATCTATGTTACCTTAATATGAATGGAAATAATGCAATTACAAGTTACTTGTTCGCACGCAAATAGTTCTGAAAGATATCCAATCTGGATAATTAGTCAATTAATGGAATTTTAGCATTTGTGTGTCTCTGTTTAAAACTCCCAGAAAGATACACACAGATTATGCTATCAGTTTGTAGTAGCACATTAAGAACTATTTGTTTTAAATGTATAAACCTAAGAACTTACATCCCAACAAACATAGTGTTTACTGAGACAAGGCAAGTTACCAGTTGGGGGAACGGGTGGATCATCAACAACGTTGGTCGCTGGGATGGGGATATTTTCAAGACCTCCACTGATGTCCTCGCATACAAGCCTTACATTTAAAAGAAAAAGATCAGCTATTCCATAGTACACACTCACACATACAAAGAATTTATGTTTAATTTTATCGAATACCCTTGCAGTTCAGCTACTGAGTCTGGAATAGCTCCTCGTGTAAAGAAAACCTGACAAAATTAATGTGTCAAATATAATTCACTCAACGACAATATAATGTTCAAGAGCAGACTTCAACAACTTATATGAGTATTCAAGTAAGCATTACCTGTTGAGTCACGAGCTGAGGCTGCCCTAGAATACGCTTTAGTTTAAACTTGTAAACAGTGAATCCAGACTTTCCTTTCTCAGCCCAGTACTCCACAACCTGAAAGAACAAGTATGACCTTAAAGCTTAACAAAAAAAGCAGGTGTCATAATTAATAACAAAACCATCAATTATTCAGCCTCAACAATAACTCCTGGTATCTACCTTGTACAGCCCATCGTACGTGTACACCTTTCCCACATAGCTGGTTTTGGATTCATGCCCTCGAATAACTCTTACAGGCACATTTTGATCCATGCTATGCTGCAAAGCACAAGTATAGAGTTATAGAAACCATTAGCTGGACTACGAACTAGCCATTAATTTTGTTCGTCTTATATTAGAACTTGAGTGCATCATCAATTCATTATAGATACAAAATAAAATAAAGCTAATTCTGCACAGATGTTATTACACACCCACTGATTTATCAGAAAGAGCTTACACACACATCGGCACATATATAGATATATATTACTAAATTTCATGCAACGTTATGCACATCGCAGCTCACAAGCCACAAGTCTGAATCTTGTGACATCTGTTTGGTTGTTATGAAAATGTTTCGACCATGACTAGCAAAGAGAGGTGATGTTCACCAAGTGTTATAAATTGTAAATATGTATACTGTAGTACTTTCTGTGCAATATATAAGTAAATAAGCGATACCTGTTACAAACAATCAGCTGAATATTAAACTGCACATTAACAGCCATGTTACGCTAAAACAAAAACAACTAACCTTTAATCCCAAGTTGCCACGTGCCATCACTTGATCACCGATTTGTCGTTTATTACCAAGTAGATCATTGCCACCTTGGCCTGTGTAAACAACATCAGCGGAGTTGTCCACGTCGTCTTCATACATGCCGGACATCACAATGGCAACAGTAATTGGTAACGTGTACTCAGGATACTCCTGCAAAAACATTTTATATAAGGAAAGACTTTGGTTCAATTCATACACAAAAGTAATTTAAACCAGAATATAAAAGTAAAAGGGGTGCTTGAGATTGCACATTTTTAGCTTGTGCTCTACGAGCACTTTAAACTAAGGCACCTGCCCATGTGCTTTTTTTTTAAAGTGCTTATTTCCTAACAAATAAGCAAAAAAACAACATTAAGCATTTAGCGATCTAAACACTTAAGAGAGTGATTATATCTACCAGGTGAGTTGTAGTCCGCAAAATCAACATCGCTATTAACAACAACGAAGCACAACAGTAAATATAATTCCTTGTTAAATATGTTACCTTTTGTTGACCAACTCCAATATAATCGATTCCACATAGCCAATGATTATGAAAACCAACGGTAACCATCTCACACCGCGAGAAGAACTGGTGCCCAACATCAACCCCTGCAATCATAATGATATTTAGAAAACTATACCAATAACCCAAAAGTAGATACATACATACATTTAAGCTAACTTGTAATGTCTATGAAATTATATAAAAAACAATTATGAAAAATAATATTTGGGTAAAATCTCAGGTACAAATATGAAATGAACAAGATAAGGCAAATTGCTACCAACCTGGGACGGATCCTATCCTGTTTTTGGGGACAAGTGTGAGATTGGATTTTTGCATCTGAATATTCAAGTTGTTAAAACAATGTGAGCTCAAATTCAAGTTCTTTGTGTAGCTAACAAAAGACAATAACACAGCATGTGTTTCTCACTTTCACATATAATCTATCATTTTTAGTATTGAGTTATACGCTGTTGGTGCAAAAGAAATGACTTACCAATGACAAAGACTTAAGATCAGGTCTTTTGGCCTTTGTCTTTTCTTCAACTTCATCCTTATTCTGCAAAATTCTCTACATCAGATTGTAATTGTAATGTTTGTATGAACTAAAAAATTGCGGCTCACAATTATTGCAATTATAAATGCGGTCTTGGAAAAGAAGAAAAACGTTGCTCTTATACATAAAGACAGCATACACAAGTAATATAAATATTATAAGGTTCCATAAGCATGAATAGGTTTAGGTTCTAACCTTGGATTTTAGTTTCTTTGGTGAGGTTTTTTCATTGCATGGCTTTTCTTTTTTTTTTTTTCTTTTTTCTTGTATGCTTGTTGCAGCTTTCTCCCCTTCTCTGTAAAGAATGACATTAAGCTTTTTAACTTGTAGCCGTGTAAAAATGGGAAAATCTAAATACTAACCTTAGCATTAGCTTTTGGCTTCTTCAGTTTCTTCTCTTCGTCATCAGCCTTTTTACATCTTGTCTCCTCCTCCTGTAAACAATTTCACATAACAAATGTCAATCATTACTAGTAAAACTATGTATATATATATATATGATCAGTCATGAGTAACTAATGCTAAAAGACAAATACAAAATACAAAGCTAGTGAAAAACTCATGTACCTCTCATGATAGTTAAAATTGTAAGTTTGTAACATAATTGGGAATATAAACTATCATTTCACTTCTACGTACATACTAAAATAGCTAGTTAGAAACGCATACTTCAACACAAATTTATTTATAACTGTATTATATGTCTGTGAATCAATAAATCAACTAATCATGAAAGTTTATCAACAAAATGTTATTTCACTCTTAGAATTAGAGAATTGATCCTGCTTATTTCAAGGCTAAATAAGCAGTTTTCAATGAGCATGATTAGAGTTGCTGATTTCCAAGCACGCACTTAAAATAAATACAAAAAGACCTTTAAGCAATATGTACTGAAGTGCTTATTTAGGTGAGTGTTTGTTTATACTTATTTGTGGGCTTATGAACTTATGTGATTTTAGCTTATTTTTAGGCTTATTTCGACATCTATTGTCTTATAAAGTTTACTTTATAAAAAACATATATGAGCCCATAGGTCTCAAAATAAGCTGAAAAAATGGAGCTTTATGAAAAATAAGACGAAATCACACAAACTCATAAGGCCACAAATAACCTTAAGCAAACACCCCCTTAAACAGCTTTTCATGAGTGCTTATGTAACAACAACAAACAAGCAGTCCAAATCAGCATCTTAATATCCCAAAACGCCGCATAGAAACATAAAAACTCCAATCACACTTATAACTAGGGATGCAATCAAGCCAAGCTTTTATCAAGCAACTCGAGCTCGAGCTTGAGCTTGACTCGATCGAGCCGAGCTTTTATCGAGCCCGAGCCCAAGCCCAATAAACAAGCTCGAAACACATAACGAGCCGAGCTCGAGCTTTCAATAGCTCGAGCTCGAGCTTTTATCGATCTTTTCGAGCTTTCATGTAAATAAATATTTTTGTTATACTACATATTTATAAAAACAAGTAAATATAAGGTGAATATTGGTATAATAGTTAAATATTTATCGTAGAAGGATATAAACCTTAATGCTCAAATGTTTTGTATAAATTCCTTACTCTTGAGTCCATCACGTATTTTATTGACCTTATTAATAAGTTTGGCTACTGAATACAACAATTATAAATAAATTCGAGCCTTTCGAGCCGAGCTCGAGCCTTATTCGAATATTATTCGAGCCGAGCTCGAGCCTTACTTTTGATTTTCGAGCCGAGCTCAAGCCCTGTCAAGCTCGAGCTCGACTTGGCTTGATTGCAGCCCTACTTATAACATACACTTATTCAATATCTCGAACATCAAAAATATACAAATAAGCTTAAACAAACACCGCCTTAGACAGCTTGTTATGAGTGCTTATTTAACAACAACAACAACAAACAAACAGTCAATCACAGTTTTAACATACACATAATAAAAATATCTCCAAATTAGGTGACAACAAACCATAATAAGCTTAACAAACAGAAAAGTATACCTGAACAAAGTGCAGAAAGTGCTTATAAAAACTGCGAATGGTATCCTTGACACGCGTGTACGCGCTCTTCTTACTCTCAACAGCATCCGCACTCGCACCCGCGCCTTTTGCGTAAACCTCACCACCACTTCTCTCAACATCAACCACACCCTCACCTACCGCCGAACCTCTCTCCGTAACCTCAACAACCTTCTCATTCTCATTCTCATTCACATTCACCACCAAACCTGCATACACGTCACCGCGCGTGTCCTTCACGCGCTGCTTCTTCTTAGCAGGCTTCTTCACAACAGCAGCAGCAGCAGCAACCGCTTCTTCCTTCTTCCTTTGTCGAACAGCCGCTTTTTTCGACTCAATCGTTTTGATTCTCGAACTCGACCTCCTTTCATTAATTTCGTTGATTTTAACCATTTTTAGTTTTTTTTTCTCAATATGATCAAAGTTGTTAAAAATGAGTTAACAATAAAGTGAATGTGTGTGTGAATTAATATAAAATTTGGGGGAAAGTGACGGTTAGAGTGAGTGAGAGAAATTAGGGTTTTGAATTGATTGGGCGAGTGTGTTTGTGTGTGAAAAAGTGAGCGGCAAAATAGGGGGAAGTGGGAGAGTGAAGGGGCGCGAGAGTGGAAATTTTTTGGAATTGTTTACAGCTGTTTTTTTAAAAAAATTACTGACTTTACCCTTTGTATTATGGGATGATTTGTTAAAAACATCTATCGAGGCTCAACGGTAAAAAGAGTGAATTATTGGACATGGTTTTGAATTTTGAATTTGTGATCATAGGCTAACAAGTGGATGATCAATTGTATTTGGAGTAAGTTAATTTTTGGGGAAATGTGGAGAAAAGTTTATTGTCTTTAGGCAAGTTTTCATGTAATTGATTTCTTAGAGTGCTAGGAGCAGTGGTGTTGTTCTTCTGGTGCCGTTCTAAAAAAGTGTTGTCACATCAGCAAAATGGAGAACGGCACTAGAAACTGAACGGCACCACATTTGCTGGGACATCCGTTGGCATCACATTTCTGGTGCCGTTCTCCATTTTTTTTATTTACTTAATTTAAAAAAATACTAATATAATTAAAAACAATACATTAAAAAGTGTAAAGCTCATACGATACCTTCGCCTAAAATTTTCTTCCGGATATTTAGGTTCAAATTCCTCGTCGCCAAAATAGTCGTCCATTAGCCGTTGTTCCACAGTTTCTCGTTCACGGGGTATGTATGTCCTCCTCCTCTTTGGACCCGAGCTCGAACCCCCGGTCTCTTGCTCACGCAAAGCTACATAATGTTCATACATCTGATAATCCCGCATATATCGATCATAGTCACTTTGAAAATAAATATCATAATGATCGTATGCGTCGGAATTATTGGGATCCATAGGTGAAAGAAAATTGAAAATTAGTGAAGTATAAAATATATTGGAAGTGTGTGTGAAATAAGAAATAATAAGGAAGTATTTATAGGATTTTTAAGGGGTAAAAATGAGATTTTTTGGGGTATATTTTTCAAAAAAACGCTCCCGTAACGTCCATATTTAAAAAAAAGGCTATATTTAAAAAAAAATAAAAAATAAAATAGAACCGCGTGGGCTGTTATGAACGGCGCGAGACTCAACGGCGCGAGCGCCGGAGTCGAGCGCCGTTCAACGGCACCAATAAACGTCGCAACCGTTCCCTACCCTCTTATGATTATTGTCAACTTATACCGTTGTATTGTTTAAGGACAAGTGTGAGCGTGTGGTGAAGAGTTTTTTCTTGTCACGTTATCTCTACATCAGCTTTTTCTCTTTAAAATATTTTTCTTTAAATTTCTCTCAACCATCGTAGCACCTTCTCTCTCTTCTATTAATTTTTTTCCCTACTTTTTATAATTTAAAAATACTTCAAAAACGCAAATACTCACTTACAACACAACAAATCATATATTCTTTCTTAAAAGTCATTCACATCAACTAATAACATGCATTCTCTTTCCTCAAAAGTACCCTTATCTCTCCTCTTTTACACTGTGTTCTCTAAAGAAGAGAGAGAGGTGGGAAAGGGAAGAAAACAACAAAATTTGTGTTTTTGACATTTGGTAAAGAAAGAAAAGGACAAGAGAGGGTGGGTCATTGGAGTGCTTTTGCTTCAAATTGTTTCATCCAAATATTAGGATGAAAGTGAAAGGAAGTAACCTAAAAGACATAAATACCCTTTGCTTTTCTTTCTTTTCATTGAAATACACATGTCCTTCCATAGTCAAACACCACTTAACAGGTCATCGTCACCATCTTCTCCGCCGATGTCTTTTATGCCTTTCTTTCATTAACAATTCCAAATAACATAAAATGTAAAACACCTAAATATGATCAAGAATACATGGCCACATTCGAAAATACAAGAAATAACTTTGATAAAAATATGAAAATGAATCTTTTAATTGACATCGTTACGTGGTAGTTATATCTTGTCACTGTGTTGTGTTAGCGTATGGCAGTGGTAGTGATGGATTAGACGAAGCTAATGGTGATGGGATTTTGGGATGAAGCGGATGATGAGATTAAACAAGTATGGAGTAGAGTGTAAACATACTTAATCTTGTATAAAAAAATAGCAAGATCAAACTTTTTCATTGATTTGATTTCAGTAATTATTTAATGATAGCATTAGCAGGTTCTACACGAATCTGTTGATGCAAAGATAAATTTAGAGGGTATATTTATAACTTTGTTGTTCTTTATGCCTAGTTTACTTTTTCTTTCTTCCAAAGTATAGAACAAGAAAAGTTTGTAAACTTTCTTTACTCTCTTATACTCTACTTTACTTTGCTGCCTTTTTCATCCCCTTTCCTTTTTAAAAATATTGGAGAACATAGTGTTACTTCGAGAGTTTAATGCCGCTGGAAACAAATTTCTTTTACTTTCATGTTTTCCCTAAAGATAGGGTGTGGGTTTCCATGAGGGAAAAAGTATTTCCTTTGCTTTTCCTTCATGTGCACCATCCACACTAAAGCCGTCCACGATGGAGTGACTTGGCACATTGCAATAAGATGATTAAACGTCACCTCATCGTGTAATACCATTGTGGGATTCCATAGTAAAATAAGGGTGTGCTTGGTTTGAGGTATTAAGAGGTAGGAAATTGTAAAGATAATGATAAGTAGTGGTTGGTTTGATATAATGGAGTGAACCATTACCCACTGTTAGGTAATCTATCATTCCTTTCTAATTTGAGAGTAATGAACCAAGTAATGGGTATTAAGTAATATTTTACATTCTTCCTTCTTTTTCTCCAACAACACTCCACTATTTATTTCTTATTTTCGTTTCTTTTTTTTCTTTTATTATATTTACTCTTTTTGAATTTATTAGCTTTCTTTATAACTAAAAAAATAATAACATAATTTGCTTGCAATTCATACTAATATATATATATATATATATATATATATATATATATATATTATATATAGGATCAAATAAGAAGTTTTCTTAAAATAAGAAAGATAAGAAGTAACTATAACGCATATCCGAGATTAGCCTCCTGCCCCCTCAGCACTTAATTTAGATGCATCTCTATAATCTTAGATGATTATAACGCTTTAAATAATGTTGGTTATCTCAGCTCTTTAATTAGATGCATATAAGTATATTAGATGCAATCTTCATTTTTTCTTCTTTTTTTTTGTTCCTCTGCATGTGCCCAAAATCATGAATAACATTTTGATCTTCTACGCATCGGAAATAACGTTCGAAACTCAAAATGGTGCATCTAAATGAGTAAAAATGCATCTAATGCAAGTCGTTGCATCTCAAATGTGTGATTTTAATCACTTCTTATTTTAATTTACTTCTCACTGAATTCCTAATATATATTATATATATATTTATTATTTATATATTATATATAATATATATATCATATATTATTATATGAGCCCTTTAAGGCCTCAAAAATATTATTTGTCGTGCTATAATGTATTATAACGAATATATATGAATTTAACTAGCTTCATAACCCGCCCTATGGGCGGGTTCGCTTCATAATATTACTTGACGAAATTAATTGGACGTAAATGAATAATGAATAACAACAAATATCTTGATCACAACAACTGGAAATAAATAAAAAGTGTTCATGTATTATATGTAAAAAACAATAAAAGTTGGAAAAAAATAAATTAGATGGTGCTTATTCATATACAAAATAAAAGGCAGAATAATGAAATTTTTTTTGGAAAACATATAGTGTAATATATATTGAAACGATAATGAAGCGTTTAGTTACGCACAAATCTATGCTAAGAATTCAAATACGAAATAAAACTTCTTTGTAAGTGACGTTTGTTGTTGAGTTTGTATAGTTGTCATCTTTGTCGCAACAAAGAACATCCAAGCCATTTCTTGCTCTTCAACGGACCCATGCACCTATTCAAAACAAATATTCAAATATTACATCTTATTATCTGTTTTTTGTCACTATCACAATAAGAAAAACAAAAAGATATATGTCATATTCCTGGTGTGGATTTTTTTCAAGAATTGAGTGCTCTTTAAACCTGAGCTTGCAAGATAACCCTCGGTTACCACGTATATGCATCAATCCATGATGATCACAATCGTTGGTCAACTCATAAGATGTAACTAATGATGGTGTGAATAAATATATTACCGATTTTAATCAAGCTCATAATCCCTTCGCAAGTGAGGTTGAGAATTAGGTGCAAGATAGGACGAATCAACTCAAAACCATACGCGTGTGAAAATTTCAAAGCAACAACATTAGCTAAGGTCTTCGAAAGCTCATACCAAGCCTGAAAAAACGTAAAACTTTAATTAGTTATAAAACTTATAACTAGATATTATCCTTAATTAGTCTAGCTGAATTTCACATAAAAATATGAATCTTTATATGAAACTTTTAGAAAAGCTTGAAGCCGTAAAAATAAGATAATCCAAACACCCCACTCCATAAACCATTTCCCATGTTTCAGCATAGTTTGACTCACTACAACATATGTCACAGACTCAAGTATAGCAAGAGCATTCACAATTTAAGGCCTCTCAAGTTTTTTGATATTTATACTCTGATCATTTAAAGTTCAGTCACACCAAATATATATGTTATCCACATGCATGTCAAGTAACTGATCAATGTTAATCAAATGTAACCTATTACATAAAAAATGATCCTCCTCGCATAAATATTTCCAAAAATCTTATTATATCAATATGGGAGGATAAAATGAAGCTGTAAACTAACATATGAATAAATGGACCGAAGAGTTTCATAATATACTACTGATCCACATAAAAGGGTTAAAACTTACTCTATACCGTCTTGATCAGTCAACTTTGCGAAATCAATCAGGTCAATATAATATTACCGTTCTTATAACCATTTTTTTGCAGCTGGTACGGAACTAATTAGTCACGGTTGAATATTTGAATTTTGAACCTCAGATCATCATATGTCTAAACACAAAAAACTGAGCATTGCGACTTGAAGTAAAAAAAAGTCCATTATAAAGACCAAACATATTATATAAAAACTAAGTAAAAGGAACCTAGAAGATGATACCTTTTTTGCTTTTTGTTTGCAGAAAACTTTCGGGCACATAAATTGCAGCAAGACTAAAAAAATGTTTTGTCATTTCATAATTGTTTGTATGTTTGTATTTGGTGGTCCATTCCGCTTGAATCATGGATCATTCACAGAGTGTAAATGCCCTGTAAATGCATATAAAAGAAAGTAAAAATTTAAATTCACGAATAGTGTAATAGTTTTATATGAGGCATAAATATACAATTACGATAGATCGCATATGGGTCAATCGGGAATAGGTAAAAATGTTTCATCAGTTTTTTCGATAGGTCAAAACGGACCATTTTGCAAAAAGTAGAACCACTACTTTTTTTTTTCTTTTTCTCATAATATTATAATGAGTATTGATCTTGAAAAATCAGATTTGTAATGTATTCAGTTGTTCTTTCTTGAGCGAAGAAACTTAATGTCCCTGCAACTTTGCGTTATAATAATATAATCGTAAAAGTAAAGGTAATTAATACTCACCATCATCCTAAAGAGCCAAATAACTGAATGTCCATCATGTGCATAAGTAGTCGCTTGTGGGATATATGTCAGGACTTGTAGATAGACATAATTACTTCCATATCGTGTTTATCAATACTGAAACATATGCTGTAGATGAGCAGAACCATAAGTAACTAAATAAAATATGAAAAAATACAAACAAACCTACATGGCCAACACTGACATGGTCACCTCTTTCACACGGAAACATGGTCAGATATCAGTAGGGATGCTGGAGTGTCTCTTCTCATGTCTGTACAAAGCAAGTTGATTTAAACACAATTAGAATCCATAGTAAAGTTTGTCATGGCTCATATAGTAATAGTCTTGTCATTCCATTTACCTCTGGTATTTCTTGACATGACAAAGATAGTCTTTTTCAACGATATAGAAAACAATTATCGGTGAACTAAGCATACTAAAACAGCTCGAAAACTTGTTTCGCCTAAAACAGCTCAGAAACTTGTTTCACTATAAAAAACTCACATGCCAACTTGTTTCACCTAACGGGCTTACCAAGCTAAACTTCTTTTTTAATGAAATGTGAATTACCAAGCTGAACTTATTGCTTATTTAAGTTTTAACTTGGTATTTAGATTTTTTTTTCGATACTAATTTTGCTATTCTACGATCAAATAACGTTGCACAAACGTTTGACAATGCTTCAAGTTCATGAAAGTGAATATGATTAGTAATACTGAGAATTAAAAGACTAATCGATGTTGACCCGCCCACTTGATATGTTTCGACCAATATTCATTTTAGGCAAAAACAGTAGTTAACACTTTTGATACTTTTAAAATGTTTATCATAATTTTAACTTATAACATGTGTTTGAATTTTCTTATAATTTTGATAGTAAATAGACAACATACTGATAGGTTATTTATGTGAAAGGGTGAAGAAAGTTTTCTTGTCACACTCTGTAATATTCATCTAATTAAACTACCCAAAAAAATGTGTTTCTCTTATTAACTATGCATAGACAACATGACGCCCTTAGAGGTTCCGCTAAGTAATGGTGACATGTTAGGAATCAGGTGTACATATATGAAAGAAAGAAGTAACCAAAGAGACTGGTAAGAAAATAAAATAAACAGATTTAGCATCTAACGCAGCTAACGCAGCTGGACTATTCATCGGTATCCTCCTTAAATCTTGAAAAAGCAAGTCAAAGGATTGTAACCACCTAAGAAAATATTATAGATACCATTGATTGTATGCCTGATTTTGCATGTTTGGCTAAACATATTACTCTGTAGAATTTAAGTGTATAAAGGTAAATTTTGTGTATTTCGCATGCCTTGCTATCATTTAAAAGAAATCTGAACCACTGATTATTAATTCATCCAATTGTCTACTTGTATTAGGTGTTTGCGTGCGGTATAAATTAGTTAACTTTATATATGAAGATTTAATACTAAACCTGTAGGATGATCTTTGTGACCGTGGTCAATCCTTTCTTTCTTCCGGGAGGTTCATTTTTTTGTGCTTTTTATTTCTTGTGAAAGTCTTAAGTAGAGAAAAAGCCCGGGGAAGCAGCAATGCCATCATTGAGTTGTCTATCTCCTGTCGAGCTGGATCAGAATCACTGCCTGCATAAAAAATGGCGTTATCTACTACACAAAGCATTCAATCGAAACATTAATATCTAAAAATATGAACAATACAGAAAACAGATACCTATGAATGGATCCATAGTATACAATGCATGAAGATCCAAATGATCCAATAACTGTGTTTCCTTTTGGACAGGTGGATCTCCTTCATCATCTACAGTCTTCAACAATGTGAGCCCTGGTGTGATTAAGAACGCTAAAGTGATGGTTAAAGATCATATTAAGAATGTTAAACTGGTGCGATACAGTAATTACTTATGACAAAGGGTGTAAAGGAAAAACTTATAGTGTTATGAGAACAAAAGAAAAACGATTTGAATATCACCCGCTTTGCCACCATTTAGCACATTGATTTCCTGGTGTTCGATTCCATAAATCTTTAAAGTAAAATATAATCACTTCATCAGATTAGATAGACTACTCATAAATTGTGTAGCGTGGTGTCTTAATTTAAATTCAGATACTGCACATAGACCAAAATATTTGAAATAAATAGCATAAAACATAGTATGTTGAAGGAAATATGCAGGAAAAAATAGAAGTTGTAGTACATAATTAGTATAATAGCAAATGCAATGACCGGTTATAGATATTTTCTTATTTAAGTCTCATGTTAACGTAAATCTTTACGTAATGAGTATTTCCATAAGCCAACCCTGAAAAAAACACTTATTGTAAATTGCTATTTCACATTATGTTAAAGCTAATAATCATATTTAAAACACAATACCAAAAACCCATGAATCTAACAACATACCACTTTCAAAACAAAATGCTAAACACCACTTAATGTGAAAGTTTAAAACCAATAATCACTTTTAGAACAGAATGAAAAATAACCCTTAATGTAAAATCAATAACCACTTTAAAAAAGGGGGTGCTCGGGATTGCTTAGTATAAAGTGTCAAGCGGGTTTGGAAAATTAGCAGCCACCAGCCTATTGTGACAAAAGGTCAGCTGAGATGGGAAGATAAAAAGAGTAAGAAAATTCCAACATCTGCCGCACAACAGAACAATAGTGACCCTAATTGAGCGAATGTGGTTGCTGATGCTAGTGTTGCAAAGACTATACTTTGAAGTGGTTACAGTAAGGTCTGTGAAAATATGCGGTGTATTAACATGCAGGTTCTAATGAAATATTTCGGTTTATACTGATATTGTATTTGTATTCAGACAGTTCAAATCCTAGCAGTAAACTTAAGTTAGATAATGTTTGGATGTGCGGTTAAGCTTAGCGTTCTAATTTCAAATTGCAATAATCAGTTTTGACTTTATAACTATTTGAAGTAACAGCATTTGAAGAATAAATAGAATAAAGCATATCCAAACACCGCCAGGTGCGCGAAATTTTGTTGATTTTTGTAGCACCTTTCATGTGGCAGACTATAACAATATTTTGGGAAAGCTGCCTTCAAATCTCATATTAGCATAAGACATATAAGCCAATGAAGATACCACCATAAACTCCAAAACATTATACGAAAAATTTACCTTACGAGGGTCGAATTACATCCAGAGCCAAGTGATCACCCAACTATTTACAACCAAAGCCTGTATTTGCACAACATTAAACAACCTTCAATTAAAAAAACGAAAGCCGCAACTTTACCCAAAACTAGGAGACATTTAGTAGTTTGTTATCACCAAAAACTAAAATGGTACCCTATTCCCTCTTAATGCTCTTCACTTAAACTTCCAAATCCAAGTCTCCCATTACAGATATGATTTGTCTGTGCAAGAAAACATCCAAATGAGTGACGAAACAACAATTTACTTTAAGATACATATAAATTATAAAATGGTAACCTATATTTCCTTTTAATGCTCTCCACGTAAACTTCAATCCAACCTAGTATGTCAGCACTCCAAGTGATGATCATTAGCTCCATAAGAGAGTCACTGAATTATATACAATATTAATTAAATAAAATAACTGGATGTATACCTTCTTTTCCGCCATAATCAAGATCAACATATGATATAGGTTGATCATCTAGAAATGCTGCAGCAAGTTGATCATCCACATCCGAAACTGCTTCAACTAATTCATGTCTCTTTTCTGCAACCATTTATTGCATACCAGCAGGGATAACTAACACGCAAACATTATCAGATGAAATTTCTTTATGTCAAAACTCAAGAAATGTTGTTTAAAAAACTATTTAGGAAACAAAGAATGTGATAATATCTAATGATTGTTAATCATAAACAACCAAAACTGGCAAATAACAAATTACAATATTGTATTTATTTGTTCATATCTACATCTTTCAATGTTCAATCTGCATTTTAGGAGTTGCTTGCTCAACTTGTTAATCTAATCTAATCGAACACTTAATGCTTAAAGACATAGCTTCCAAAAAGAACGAATAAAAGCATCACATACACAGCCAAATGAATTCATGGTTTTGCGACAATTAAAAACATTTTTTGTCACATATAATCCTTTTAGGCATTTCATCAAACAATTAGCAGCCTATTTTCTCATTTACATATTTAGAGGGAGATATGTGAAGATCCATACCTTTACAAATGACATTATCACCTTGCTTGAGATAATAAAATTCATTTTTACAAACACTTGGTATGCATGTAACCTTCAAAAAAGTGACAACAACAATCCAACTTCAAAAGCACAAAAAAAACTCAGATTATGAGTTATTCCCAAATAATTCATATGTAAAAAATTTACCTTCTTAAGTTTGTTTAAAAGCAATGTAACACTCAAACTAATGAAACATGATACACCTGCACAATTAAACAAATGACGTCAAAACAAAACCTAATCGCATAAAAGAAACCCAGAAAGTGTTTTGGTTACAATACCTCTATTCCATCTTCAAAAATCAAAATTATCGATCGAGTAAGGTGTGATTATTAATTTATGGATTTTAATAATAAATCAATTAGTCTAAACAAAAATCAAATCACATCGAAAAAAATATATTTTAAACATGGATATGGCGAAGATTGAGAAAATAATGAGTATTTTTAGGGATTTGAGTGACAGGAATGAGTATTGGTGGGGATTTGAATTTTGAAATGCCAAGTTAAATCGGGAAATGATTTGTTTGATGGAATTGAAGACGATTGAATATCTTTGTAGGGAGGAAATTTTGTATCATAACTTGTTGGTTGGTCCGGCGGTTGCATCATTGTTTGAGTGTCTGGTGAACCAAGTTCGAATCTCACCAGCTCTTTTTTTTAAATAAAGCCATCACGATTGCTTACATGGCATGCTGACATGGAAAGTTGGTGACGTGGACATTTGACATGTAATTTATATATGAGGCTAATTATGAGTGTATAAATATAATTTAGTGAATGTCACCTCAAAGATGACATGAACACCCAATTTGCATTAAATTTTCGAAATTATTTAAAAATATTAGTTAGGTTTGAACTTATGACATATGGTTAAGATCCAACAAGCTTAACCAACTGATCCAAATCATCATTTGTGTTCTACTATATAAAACAATAATAATATACCATGTTGATATATTTTTATTTTTTAAAATATATTAAGATATACTCCTTAATTATATATGATGATATATACTCTCTAATTATATGGATATAACATACTAACCAATATCCATAAAATATATTATATATATCATAAACGTACACACAAAACATATAAAATATATTATATATCATATCCGGTATGTCATATGGAGGGAATGCTTTCAACAATGAGGTTATAATGTTTATTATATTTATGTTTTGAAGAGGACTAACTCATCAACATGTACCTTTACATTAATGATGTCCTTCAAAACATAGAATGAAACAAATCACGATTAGAACATGAAATGTAAGAAACATTGTGATAGCTATTATTCATGTTTGTTTTAGTATAACATAACCTGGCGGGTCTTATTAACATCAGACCACAATGATGTTCATGTTTTATTTACATGTTTATTTACTTTTTTAAATGTTTATAGCTATATTTGTTTATATTGAGATAATGATAATCGACACCCCAAACCAGCCGGTGTTTCATCTTCACATCACCCACCAATCTTTACCGTGATTTTACATTCTATAACCTTTTATAACAATTACTATAATATTATTAAATTTAACATAAGCATAACTTTGTATAAACTAGAGCAACCCTATCTCCTCATATAACGTGATGGACATATACTTTTTCTTTCCTCAAGAACCTTAATAACATATAATTATGAAAAATGGCTATGCACAAGTAACAAGTTGTAAAATTTACAATTTACCACTGACAATATCTAAGTGAAAAGTAATGCTAAATCTTATCGAATGTGTAAGTTGAAATGGTCATTGTCTTTAGTTATTTCGATCTACAGTGTGCTCTTATTATTTTCTCAAAACCATAATCACTTACATCTGGAGTTATGGCTAAATTTTTCGAATTGTCTAGTAATTAATTATATTAGCACATAGATTTTCTAGATTTAAAAATGCACATGTCACAGGTTACTAGGTATAAAATACTCAGATACTATTCGCTATACGGATGGACTAATTGTAGAAAATTCTACTGTTTGCTTATTATGGTCACATTATAATAGGTTGCATTCATAAGCTTCGTGATTACATGAACTCCTTTTTTTCCCTCAAAACTCTCATAACATTCGATCCTTCCGTGTGTAAATGACTGAGGAATAAAAGTTACCAATAGATTACTATAATTATTTCTATTACACCCAGACATCAAAAATGTCTCCTATCAAAAATCAAACAAAAATGAGGAATGAAGATTCTATGTTCACAAACACGACAACCATTAAAACTAAAAACATTGTTTCAAAAAAAGTCTAAGAACCAAACCCGCCCGTTGGGCGGTTATGTAACAAAGAAACTTTTATAAAGGCTAACTAATGACTGTTATTAAAATATGAAATAGTGACTCAACGCCACCTCAACGATGACATGACACCCACAATTCAATAATTTTTTTATAATTTTTATTTTTTGATATTTATAATTTTTCGAATTTTCTTATATTTTCAGAATTTTTATAAAATTTAGTGCACAATTCAAATAATTTTTATCGAATTTATTTTTCAAAAATTTTTAATACCTAGCAAGGTTTGAAAACTCATGACCTATTGTATTAAACATGCTACAATCTTAACCAACAGAGCCAACTCAAGTATTTGTGTTTTAATACTATTCTCAAAACTATAATAATATCTTTAAAAAAATCATGTTGATATCTTTTAATTTTTTCAAAAATATATCAAGATATGCTCCCTAATTATATATGAAGATATTCTCTAATTATATGTCATATTAATCAAAATCCATAAAATATATACTCCCTATCACATATTAATAAAAATCCATAAAATATATCAAGATACCCTAATACAAACAAACCGTAATACTCAAAACCATTTTTTCGTCATCACAAACCCTAATATCAATACATTTACCCCCAGTGTGAGGGATTTTTAGTTTCTATAGAATGGAGCTAAACCATGTACACGAATGCATTAACAAGATTCAATAAATTTGACTTTTATTTGTCATAGTAGCAGAATGCAGAAAGCCTTAAAGAACTAGGAAAGTACAACCATTTTGTAGTTTTACCAAAAAAAAACTACCATGCACATGCACTATACACTTTATAACAACTGCTTAATGCTCAACTTAGTACCAATCGCATGTCATATTTGTTCCCAGTAGAGAAAATCAAACCTATGCTCTTTTATATACTAGCTCAAAAATAAAAATTGTTAAATGACGCACACATAGGTTTGAATTGTAACGAAATCGAAGAGGGTGATGAGTAAAAGAATCCGTTGTGATCAAGTAGTGTGTAATGCTTATTGGCCCGGAAGCATAACATCTTTTTATAGCATGTTACTTAACCCAGCTTAATTTTTTACTTATTCCTTTAATTTCATGCACGTTATCCTACTAATTAACTTTCTTCTTTCTTGGAGGCTGGATGCTAATGAGTCTAATAACCCTCGTGAGCACAGGATGGTTTAGTCCACCACAAACTCGCAGGTAATTGCAAAAGATTATTTCATTTTTGTTCTTTCTGATGTTATTAATATTAACTATTCTTTTAAACCTCAATACTCAGTGACGCAGTCAATTAGTTTTTTTCTTAGGACCTGTATTTTTTCTTGATCTCAACTGAGTCATGGATTGACTCCACTCTCTTTGCAATGGCTGTCCATTTGTGCAAGAGGCGTGTAATAAGGTATGTCTCAATTATATTATATGATTACGTGTTACATTTTAAAGTTGTTATTCTTTTTAATATGTTACAACTAAATTGTTATCTAGAAATAAAAACATGAGTTTATACATACGTTGACTTCTTAATTCACAGCTCCATTGAAAAAACCAAGCCATCAATAAGTTACACCTCAAACAAAAGGAAACTTACGGTTATCACCAAAGTGCAAACCACTATGATTGTATACCTTGATGTGGTACTCACATGATGTTAAGTTTTCAACCCTTCCAGGAGTTCAAAGCTGTATATTTTTCATTGATGGCAGTGGTACCTTTGCTATTAAACATCAATGAGTGGCAATGGTACGAACTTCTTGTCACTTTTAAAGTTTATGTTTTATTTTTTCTGGCAATGTATAATTAACAAAATTTTGATATTATACATTTTGTACAAAAGTGATCATTTTGTATAGCATAACCAACTTGAGACTTAGAGAAAAAGAAAAACATAACCAACATGAGATCACTCTAAAGTGACAACCCTGTATTTAAAATGAACGATTACATATTGTATACACATTCCAATCAATCATTTTGTATGTGATGAACCATGATTTCCTTCATATTACCCAACCCCTTTAAAATGAGGGATCATACATGATCGCCCTTATGATAATCCTTTGGCAACGCTTCGAGTGCCTTAGAAATGGTTAAAAAATTCCCTGAACATATGACTTCAGTTAAGAGATAAACCCAAAGAATCAGAATAATAGTATCCACATATGGAGTACAAAATTCAATCATGGTTTATTGAGCTCTCTATAAAAAAACCCACAGATGCAGATCCCCTATTTTTATGTTTTGGCATTCATCGGACAACAAGAATCAACATGAGCATGTGCGGGAAACCTGACAAAAACCCGTTGTACCCAACACTGAAAATACGTTTTTGTGAGCATTACCATTACACAAGGAACTTGGCTGGCCCCCGGTACTTTTAACAAATATGCCATTGTATAGACCAGTTTTATCCATTCACCTATATTTTTCTATTTTGACAATATGCAGAGCATTCCTAAGAAGCAAAAGATGGTAAATACTCAATGTGCAGAAAAACCCAAACTAAATATGGGCAAGGGTGCTGTATACACAAACTCTACGACCTTGGTAAAGGATGATAGCAAAGTGCACACTTTATCTATGGTTACGACGATCATTATATTATCAACATGGTTAATTCATATGCTCAGAGAATAATAAATCGAATGGGTCACGTCCTTTTAACAGGAATATACCTCAGGTAAATTATGCCGTGTTTCACAAAACTCACATGTTTCTTATATATACATCTATTTAAATACAATTGAAAAGTTCCATTTTGAGAAATGAACTAGCCATATACTGTTGTTTTATTGGACATAAATAATTATGTATCTTTCATAGGAAGACAAGCTCAAGAGCTCATGAAAGAGAAAAAACTTGCTTTTCGTTTCGAATTAAGAACGAGAAGGCAATGTGACGATATCTTTATATCCAGAAGGAGAACGCAAACCATTTTAATCGTGGGAAGGAAGAAAAGATGGAGGTTTCCGGCAATGTGCTTCTAAATATCTTATCAATATAATGGACACTCCTTTGGGCGTTTAACCATGTCAATATGCCATTCTAAAATTAACACAGAACCGGAGACACCGAGGTAGTTTCAGAAGATTTCGTAGACCTTCTACTTGAATCTATTTTCTACTACAACAGAAAGGTGAACTTGGAGAGGTTGCAAATAACATCTAACACTGCAGTTACTTCAACCACAAATGTTCGCTTAGAAAATTTAGCCAATAAACCCCAACCCCATAGAACCAACCCCCAGCAATATAACCCCCCATTACTCATACATGAAAGCAAGACCATAGCAAAAATATAAATGAATCTCATGATAAACAATAATGCAGTGGGATGGACCAGATATCAAGGCAGAGGATGCAAGATTGTTTAATTATCCCGTTTCGCCGTACCTATATAAGATCCCAATTAAAGCTTATACTCAGCCGCTTATGGGCATGTCAATTCCGCCCAATTGGATTGCACTCGCAGTTATTAAGCCAAACTCACACACACCTCTTATCTAAACAAATTTTCGAAACGAGCCCGCCCGTCGGGCGGGTTACGAAACTAGTATGTATATATGTATCTATAAAGAAAGATTACCGGTGACATACAAAAAAATTTGCAAATAAATTAAAAGGTATTTGTGACAATTTCTAGTATTTTAGAGGTATGATTTTTTTATTTTTTTTAAAGTATTTTATTTATAAAAAGTTGGTTGGTGTTTACATATTACAAACCAAGCACATTCAATTATAATGGTAATACTTATTGTATTCCTTATCATTCATATTATCATCACCATTTCCATTGCCTAAAGTGAAACAAGCACCCCCTAAGAGTTTGTTTTTTCACACATTGTTTAGAGCAAAGGATAAGGTGAAGAGACTTCTCATCGAATTCGAGGTGGCAAGTCACTCAGCGCCGCCGAGTGCTCGCCACCACGCCGCCTGAGCTCGTCGTTGTTGGTTTCGCCGTGTAGACGATGAAGAAACAAACAAAAGGGAAAAAATATGATTGTTTGCCAACGTCTCATTTTGATATAAAATAATAATAATATATTTTTTTAGAGGGAAGTGCAAAAATCATCCATATGGTTTACCAAAATACCGTCTCACGTCCCTCGTGAATACTTCGCCTAGATTTCATCCCTCCGTTAGTAAATTGAGCCACTGTACGTCCCTGATGATGAACGGTGCAAATTGTTTTCACCACGTACTGGGCACGTGAGATTAGTTGAGGGTTGCTTATGTCTATTGTTAACTCCACCCACCTTTTATAAGAAAAGGTCAAGCCAAAACATAATAAAAAATACAGTTCTCATAACCCGAATCTCCATTTCCCTATATTTTCTCTCCATTAACAAGAATAAAAAATTCGAAACCCCAAACACAACATTGAATCATTAATTAAAAGTAATCAAAGAATCATAATCAACTGAAATGGTTGTCATCGAATGGAAAATCTATGATTACGAAGATACATTGGATGAACAAGAAGCCTATAGTAATTTTATTTTTTTCATTATTGTAATGTTATTTACATAATCTATGTTGATTTTTGTTGGAAACCCTAAATTTTACTCATTGATTAAAACCCTACTTTTGTAAATTGCTAATGACATGTAAATATGATGAAACCTTATTTTCATTAAAGATTCATCCTGATGGCTTTTTCACTGAACCCCTAGGTAGGTGTTACATAAATGAAACCTTTAACTATGTATAGTTTGTAGATGTAGACTTTTTTTCAGTTATTGAATTGCAAGAAATGCTTAAAAGCTTAGGTCACAAAAAGAAAAACAGTCTCATGTACTATCATTTCATGATACCTAATAATAATTTCGATTATGGCTTACATGCACTAGGAAATGATGTAGATGTGATGAACCTAGTTAGGTATATTGGTAAGTACATACTTATTGAGGTTTACACCGAACATGAGTATAGAGTCATAGAAATGTTAACATTAAATATTCAATAACCACTTATTGAGGACAGGGAGGATAAAAGTAATAAGTTGCCATTTATTAGTTTAGAGAGATAAAGGAAAGAGTATGTATTTCTAGAGAGAAAGATGAGAAAACACACACACTTATGAGATACAATTGATTATCCTCACCCTTCCTTGGAAGTAAAGAGGGGATATATATAGCCTTTGTGTCGCCTAACTACACTAGTTTAACGTTTCTAGTCCTTATTCGACACGACTATAATAAACTAATGTAATTCCGTATAAGTCAACATATTTTAAGGCTAACAATCTTCTCCTAATATGTGGACATACGAAATTACTTACAATGTTCATAACAAGTACAAAATACAACATAATAGAGTCTTTCAAAGCGCTTCTAAAGTTGAAGATGACGTCTTTGTCTTCTGGTCTTGATACTTGTACTCCAGCTTGGCTCTTCTATGTCTTTACTTGTTCTGGAATCATTGTAGTATGCATGAGTTGGATTAACTTCCCCTAATTCATGCAACATGTCTTAAAAGCTTTCTTCATAGACTTTTTTTTGACGAAGTTTCTGAATCAACTTCCCCCCAAACCAACATTCGTATCTTGAGCAGATTCTAAAATTTTGATGTAGCTCAAAAGATCTTCTAACATTGACAATTTAAAGTGCACAACGGAATTTTGTAAAAGAATCAGCCAGCCACACCAACTAATACTGCTTCTATACTATATCATGACATTTGGCCTTGGTGAAAATCCGTTTGGGGGTACATGCGAGAAATCAACAACAATTCTTCTCACATTTGCTAGATACTTCACAAACCATGTTAAGTAAAGTAGTATTCACTACTTTCCCTTGGAAGTTGACCTTATTACATCAAAGTACACATTTCCCTTATGGTGATTTCAAACCCTCGAGAGCATCATTGACGTGTACGACCATATACTCGAGAAGTTCTTGTCATAAACATCAATCTTGAAAAGATTGAAAGACATGAAGGACTTTGAAAGATTTTGCTTAGACTGTAAAGTACCGTTGACATTCTGTAGCTTTAAATATCCCATGAGAATTGCTGATTACATCTCAACCTTTAAACTCTCTGGCTAACTTACCAGCCTCATATTTTGTAGGCTATTGCTGTGACCACATGGTGCAGTAAACCTGATATACCAAACTTGAAAATGAAGTAAAATCCCCTAAATTTGTTACTTAAGTTTGCACTGTTATTGATTAAGGAACGGTGCAGAGGCAAATCTCTAAGTACCATAAACCTAACATGGAAAGTATATAAAAAATACAACACCTCTTGAAACCATCCACAAACGCATCTGCGTGTGACACTGAGCACTATAATGTAACTCCTTTAAGTGATAGCTATAACCCGTGAGTACTACAATGTAACTCCTTACAACGGGTATAACTAGATAATCCAAGTCTCAATCATAACTGTATACGTTCAAGCAAGTCATCACTCGATAAAGGGGGTTTAAAGAAAAGGGGTTGAAAGTAAAAGGAAGTCTCGATGATGAAATAAGTAGAAGCTTTCGTGAAACCCACTTCAATCTCAAATAAGGGATACCAAATCAACTCCGCGATCACTTGACATTCTAAATCCAAATCCATAGCCGTTTTGACGTTCTAGTGAATCTTTAATATATGATCGTTTTAGCATTAAGTGTTGTGTTTGGTTTGGTTTCTGAAAATATGAATCAGACACTAAAACCGCAAGATAAAAATCTTATTTCACGGGATTTTACCAACTTTTAAAACATATTTCGCAAGGTAGAAAATAAGACCGTAAATCCGTGGCTTAAAAATATGCTTATTTCACATAACATAAACCTGTGACATATTTTGCAGAACATATTTCATAGAACATAAACCTATGACTTATTTCGCATAACATATTTCGCAGAGCATACACCTGTGACATATTTCTCATAACATATTTCGCAGAACATAAACATGTGACTTATTTCTCAGAACATATTTCGCAGAGCATAAACCTGTGACATATTTCTCAGAACATATTTCGCATAACATATTTCGTAGAACATAAACATGTGACTTATTTCTCAGAACATATTTCTCAACCTTCAAGAAGAATGCTTATTTCGCAATCTTCAAAAATAAGCCCAGATTTAAGGTCGTTAAAAATAGATATAAGCACACAATAAGAACTGAAATATGTACTAATAAGCAAACAAGGCTTTTTTTCATCAAAAGCACCAAGCTTTTTGAAAAATAAACAAAAACCAAACACCCCTTTAAAGTAAGCCACAAACCAAAAAAGCTTCAAATGAGCTTTGATAAGCTGTTTGGTTGCTGAATAAGCCACTAAATCCATGTAACTTAGAAGGAAGAAGCTTTCAAGCTTTTGTACCAAATAAGCAAAAACCAAACAAGCCGTGGGCTTTTTGCTTATTAAATAAGCCACGAAACACCACCACATAAGCAAACAACGAGCCTAAAATGCTCATGGTCAATTGTTAACATTAAAGATTCATATAACCATAACACGATCTGGAGGTCGGGGAGGATACAAGTAATAAGTTGCCATTTATTAGTTTAGAGATAGAAATGAAAGAGTGTGTGTGTTTTAAGAGAGACAGAGGAGAAAACACACACTTATGAGATACAAATGATTATCCTCTCCCATCCTTAGAAGTAAGGAGGGGATATATATAGCCTTTATGTCGCCTAACTATACTAGTTTAACGTTTATAGTCCTTATTCGACATGGCTATAATAAACTAATGTAATTCCGTATAAGTCGACATATTTTAAGGCTAACAATAAACTTATTTAAAATCCTTACAAAAATTAAGGATTGAAGAAATACTTGAAGTAGAATCCAGTGCTTTAGCTAGGAAGCCTTTTAAGAAGCCTGATTTGAAGTTAAATAGGTTGCCACAGTTGCTGCTTGAGGGACCAAGTTTGAATGATGATGTACAGGTGCCTAGTTTCAATGCTGAGAAAGATAAACAAACCACATACTATGATGATAATGAAGCAAATAGTGTTAGTGAGAGTGATGAGGAGGTTGTTAATGAAGATGAGACTGTTAGTGAGAGTGATGATAGTTAAGATAGTGACTTTATAGCTGATGAGGATAATCTTATTAATGAAGTTGATGTAGATATGCAAGAATTCTGCCAAAACATTGACAAAGATGTAGAATGGGTGAGACGCAGTAAGGGTAATTTAGAAGTTCCAACACAGATGGATGTTGAAGAAGGTTATGACTTAGATGATTTTGACATGGATATAGACTGTGATAATGATATTGAAACAAGTAGGAAAAGAAAGAAAGGATTAAGAGCATTAAGGAGGGAATCCAAAAACAAATGTGACCACTTTTTTGTTGGCAAAGAATTTGCTGATAAAAAACAAGCTACAACATTGGTGACTAGTCAAGTTGTGGCAACTAGAAGACAGTTATATGTGTGGAAGAATGACAATGGTAGGGTGAGGGCAGTGTGTAAGGGAAAGTGCCCTGTTTTTACTAATTTAATTAGGCCTAATGCTAGTGGGCTAAGTAGCCCAAGTAAAAGTAACCTAAAACAAGTGAATGGGAATTGGGTAAAAGCCAAAAGAGATTAGACAAGTGGTAGTGTATAGGGAATAAATAAGGTGGGTGGGATAAGGATAAAAATAGGTGGGAAAAAGGGCAGCTATGTATATGATACTATCACATGCCCTTGGTCATTGCAAATCTCTAAAGAGGATAACACATGGACAGTGAAAACCTACAAGGATGAACACACTTGTCTCCAAACAAGAGAAGTAAAACTGCTAACAGACAAATGGCTTGCCAATGAGATTGAAAGATATAGTGAAACCAAACCCTAATATTATAGTTAAAGCATTAAAAGAGCAACTAAAGAAGAAATATCAAGTTGGTACTAGCATATGCGAGGTGAAAAGGGAAAGGGCTAAGACAATCATGAAATTTAAACGTGATTTCAGTGAGCAATATTCCTCGCTGAGGGATTATGTTCTAGAGCTGCAAAGAACAAATAAAGACACCACTATGAAGATAGATCTTGAAAGGGATTATAATCCAAGTGAAATAACAAGACATTTCAAAAGGATATATGTATGTATTGGGGCTTTGAATAGAGGGTTTAAAGAAGGGTTAAGAGACTTGCTTGGTCTGGATGGGTGTTTTATGAAAGGACAATACCCTAGTCAGCTACTCATAGCTATTAGGATTGATGCAAATCATGGTATATATCCTCTTGCTTATGCTATTGTAGAAACAGAAAACACAAGTTCTTGGTCATAGTTTTTGACATGCTTAGGGGATGATCTGGATTTGAATCCAATGTCTAACTTTACCTTCATATCTGATAGACAAAAGGTAATCCTTCATATCTAATGTTTTTCATTATGTTTAATC
>BQNB010092538.1:0-19505 GCA_026074375.1 Tanacetum coccineum | reverse complement strand
ATATACATAATACATACACTTATTTCTCTCTTTTTACGATGTGGGCCTAAAAGGAATGTTAAATCCACAAAAAAATTTACAAAAAAGTATCCACACAATGACATGACAAAGGTGTTGACCAATAATGATGCTTAAAGTTTTCTCTTTCATCCTTCTCATCCACCATAATTACAAGACACATGTATGTGTGGATATTTTTTTATATAAATAAAGACATTATAAGTTCTCAATTAAGAATAAAAATGCTATCAAAACAGCTTGAGTAAGTTAGGGATGTTACGAAAGTTAGCTTTTGAAAGCTAAAAAGCTAAGTTTCACTTAAAGAGGCACAAAGATCTTTTCGAAAGCACTAATTTCAAAACAATAAGTGTTTTAAAGATAACTATATGTGTAAGAAGCTAATTTTAATAAGCTACCTCAACTAATAACACCTTTTAAACTACTTAATCTAATGATATAAGTTGAAAACTCTGGAAAGAAGCTTTTTTAAGGCTCATTTACAATTAAAGCTTTAATCTATAATACTGCCTACTTCAGAAGCTGGGCTTTTGAAAACTTAAACAAACTACTCTTTGGTCTTAATTCCAAAATCATAAAAAAAACTATCCTATAAGCTAAAAATCTAAAAATTAGAAACAAAATCTTACTAGCTACTTTTTCAAAGATTTTTCCATTTTTATGATTTTCATAATTTACAACTTACAACTTATTCATGTGTGACATAATGTATTGCTTTCATTATTCATTGATAACTTTTAGGATCACGGAACAAAAAGCACAAAAAGTGTCCAAATGGATAAATTCATCGTCCCCGACTTTCACCTCTCCAAGCCAAGCTTAAAAACAAGATCATTGTAAAATACAAGTTATGATGCTAACACTACTCATAAAAGCTAATTGTGTACTTACTTTTCCTCCCTTATTCCTAATTTTGTATCTCAAGATTTTATTTAAGTCATATACCCGAAGGCTCTTTAAGACTTTATTTCGATACTTATTAATTCCAAAAATAAAGCGTAACGGTTAAAAACGCAATAATTAGTTCCTAGCCCTTTTCAAAAGATCAAATGTCATCAAGATTAAAGTGCACAACGAGGCGACCAAAATTTAGCTTCTATTAGGTTACTTAAGTAAGGTACCATTCATGTCATATACCCTAAGGCTCTTTAAGACATAAATGGACCAATCTTATTTGTACCATATACCCTAAGGCTCTTTAAGGTACAAACAAGACAAAAATTAAGTGACAATATCCATTCCATATACCCTTAGGATCTTTAAGGAATGAATAAGGCTATAATTTCACTTATTAGATTCTACTTACCCCATATACCCTTAGGCTCTTTAAGGGATAAACAAAATATTTATTAATGTGATACATATAGTATGCCAAATTAAGTATTCCTGATGTGTACTCATCTTAATAACAAAGGAACTAAAGAAAACTTCTATTAACTAATTATTAACCAAAAAAAAACCGCACAACTCTATTTATTAAACAATTATATATAAAGGTGAAACAAGCTAATGGGAGAAAAAGCCACAATTAACACTTATGAGCCTTAAAGAAATCCAACTATTCTATGTTTAGCATCAAAACTTATACTCTACTCTATCATCTCTTGTTCTTCACAATTTAAAATTTCTAAGAAAGAAACTCGTGAATACTTAGCCTAATGAATTAAGATCGGCACTTTAACAAGTCACATATACTGGCAACAATCTCAACTCTAATAAATCGATCTTCGCATATTTAAAATCAATTATGGGAACTTACAAAGTCTTGACCTTTTCAAGCTAGACTAGCGTTTTATAGCTCATTGTATAAAAGATTAGCAAAGACAGTCAATTTTAAAGTTAAGGAGAAAGCTAAGATATAAAACCGGTCGGGTCAAAATTTACTTTTTATTCTCACCAACGGAAAGCCTACAATCGTGTCAACTATTTTTTTATTTATTCAACTAACTATTTCTTTTTTTTTACATTTTTTTATATGAACAATAAACTAGATATTAAGACTTAAAAATTTAAAATTTTGGCCAAAACAGGGTTGCGAGGGACACGGCAATGCACATGTAAGATCACATTTCTATAAAAATCCCCCCCCCCCCCACACTTAGAATGGAACATTGGCATCAATGTTCAAAAATGTCGGGTTTTACCCCCACACTTAGGAATGAAAAAGGCAAACAAATCTCTAGCCATTTAAGTGTGCTAAAAGATAAATGTTAGTCGATAATAATCTTTAGGATATCGGATTTCCCCAAACTAATGGCAAGCAAAGGCTAGGAAGCTCGAATGAACCGGGACAAAACACCAAACACGAGAGTCTTCAGAAAATTTTTAGGTCAATCCTGCAAACAATCACAAGTACAAACACAACAAGAATCGGAAGAGTACAAGCCTCCTCACATCACAATAGAAATAATAAAGAAAATATAAAATGGATAAGCATGGGGTGCCTCCCACAAAGCGCTTTGTTTTTGGTAATCGAGTCACATAGCTTGACTCGATCCCCGAATTCATTCGTCCTTGGAGAAGATGTGGAGATCCTGGACTACCTTGGGTGGTAAGTCCCCTCTGAAGTAATGCTTCACACGATGACCATTCACCTTAAAGTTCGGACCATCGGTTGAGATAACTCAATGGTTCCGTATGGAAAAACTTTGGTGATGGTGAAAGGTCCTGACCAACGAGTTTTAAGCTTTCCTGAGAATATCTTAAGAAGAGAGTTGAAAAGTAAAACTCAATCACCAACATTGAAAATGCGGTTTTTGATATTTGAGTCGTGAAGCTTCTTCGTCCTCTCTTTATAAATCAAAGAATTCTCGTAAGCTTGATCACGAAGCTCATTAAGTTCGTTAAGTTGAAGCTTACGATGATCACCCGCGGTTTTAAGATCGAAGTTAGCATGTTTCAAATCCCAATATGCTTTATGTTCTAACTCAATAGGTAAATGGCAAGACTTTCCGTACACTACTTGTAAGCGTACAACCAATCAGTGTCTTAAAAGCATAATCGAAATGCCCACAAAGCGTGATCAAGTTTGTCGGACCATGAGGCACGGTTTTCTCCAACCGTCCTTTCTAGAATACGTTTTAAACCTCGATTAGAAACCTCCACTTGACCACTCGTTTGAGGGTGTTAAGCGGTAGCTAGACGATGAGTGACCCTATACTTAAACATTACTTTTGCAGACTGATCGTTACACATTACAAAAATAGGTCCCGCGATCGCTTATAATAGCTCTAGGTGTTCCGAATTGGGCAAAAAGCGACTTCAAAAACTTAACTACAACTCTAGCATCATTTGTGGGGAGCGCATTTGCTTCAACCCATTTCGAAAGATAATCAACGGCTTTGAGGATGTATTTATTCCCACGTAAAGAAGGAAATGGTCCCATGAAATCAATACCCCATACATCGAAGATTTCACAAACTTGGATAGCGTTTTGAGGCATCTCATCTCATTGTGAAACTTTGCCTTGTCTTTGACACATATCACAAGATTTGATCATTGAATGGGCATCTCGATATATGGTAGGCTAAAAGAAACCGGCATCAAATACTTTTTGAGCGGTGAGATTGGCACTATGATGGCCCCTAGTGGGTCCTTCATGACAAGCTTTGAGGATTTCAAGACCTTCTTGCCCATGCACACACCTTTGAATGATTTGATCCGCACTAGTACAAAAAAGATAGGGATCATCCCAGAAATAATGTCTAACGTCTTTGAAAAACTTCTTGTTTTGTTGAGTTGTCATTCCGTTGATGATAAAATTCCCCGCATGGTAATTTGCATAGTCTGCAAACCATGGGGTACTTTCACTAGAAATAACTCCAAGAGATTCTAAAATATTGGTGCTTAATTCTATAATATTGTGCTTGTTAAGTGTTTTTAATAATCTGTTTTTAAGTCTGATAGAATAGAACTTAGTTTACATCTTAGTTGTCTTTAATCTGTCAAAAAGTAAAAAATATGAGCATAATTAGTTAAGCTTAGTTTCTGTCTTAATAGCTTATTGTTTTAAGTTTATATAAGTAGAGAAAAGCTGTTAACTATCTGGTTTTTGAGTTTGGTTAGCTAGATTTCATTTTCTTAAGCTAATATTGGTTGTTATGAAATTAAGAGAGTGTTTAGATTAGCAGTACTAACCTAAAGTTAGTACTGCTTAAGTCTTTTTGGTCTTCAATTGTTGTTTTAAATCTCTCATAGTTGTTTGTCTGTGTAGGATTTATAGGTTAGATTAGGTTTAACGTTAAATCTCTCATACTTTTTCAAGCTAGACTAGCGGTTTCTCGTTCCACTACCTTTTTAGGAGAAAACTAAGCAATACCACTTCGAGTAGTGATTGCTTTCATTTCACCCTTCGGGTTTGGGACGGTATTACTCGGAAGAGTACCCAAAGGTGAGGCTTGAGCTTGAAAGAATCCACTTAACATGTTTTGCAAATTATTTTGCAATGTATTTTAGAAAGCATCACCTTTAACGGTAGTCGGGTGAGGTAGCTTAGCGATAACATCGACTTTGGGCACGCACACACAATCAAACCCATCATATCAATTCTCGACTTTGAAATTTTATGCCCGAACACAATTCCTTCTCATACACATAAAGTGGTTTTCATCCCAATTTAGAAAACTAAAGTACGTGTTCTGCTACGCCGTTTTAGCATATTTTTTTTTCTCAAATTGGAGAGGAAACGAGATCAAAACTATCCCCAAAATACCGAGAAATCACTCCATAAAACACCTTCCCATGGTCTTTTAGATCTTTTCATGGAATATGGCCAATCATACACCGTTGGAAAAGTACCGGGGAGCAGTACACAAAGACCAAATGGCATGCGACGGTACCGTGAAAGTTTCTTTCGGGGCATGTGAAAGTAGTTTTTCCTGGTCCTGGGGATCTATTGTATTTGGAATATCTGAAAAATCATTTAGAATACAATAAAACTCATTTTCCAGGCTTAATATTTCTATCACATGAATCCATAAATAAACGGCAATGGAAAATGAATAATTTTCGAGTCGATTCATTTAACTTCCTAAGTACGATACTCAAACTCTCCACCCAGGAAAATAATCGTGTCGAATTAATTCATTTTTTCATTAGCAACAACGGTTATTCCTCCTTTTTTGGGAACACAATGCACTGGACTAACCCATGGGCTGTCGGAGATCGGGTAGATTCATTCACGGCATTCAAAGACAGGTTTTAGGGACCTCCTTTTTTGAATTTTTACATTCGTGGAATTTTTGGGTTTAAATCCCGTCTTTGACTTTGAAACGTAGGTTTGTAATCATTCCTCCATCATGTTTTTGTGTGTACCAATAACATGAGGGTCGATACCCTTGTTGTTGGAATTTTCAAACAATGGGCCCTTTTTAATGTAGATTTGAAGAGCTAACCTTTTTTTTCAAAGGGGACGTAGGCATCTTTTTTTACATATTACTTTTTAAAAAACTTTTATGCAATAATTAATTGTATAAACTTGGTGGTTTTCTTTCCAAGGCAATATAGGCTAATTTCTATAGTTGATGACAACACAACTCTTTTAACAAAAACTCTATCTTCTGGAGGCTCTTTCAATTTTGAAAGATTTTGCCCTTGGTCACTATCATCTTTGTATCTAAGGGTCCACTCCGAGGGAAGGGTTGAAACGGGTCATATTAAACACATTTTTAGATCAAACAAATATCTTCCTCTGGATCACCAATCGGCATAACTCACATTTCCGCGTAAATGACAATCATCCATTAAGATAAGCCTGTTTCAATTTCTTCCAAAATGAATTCGAAAAGTAAAACGGGGGCTCAGACGCGGGGTGGGATTTGTCACCCGAAGATCATTAGGAAATCCTTCGAAAAGAAAGGCCAAAGCATATTTCCTCCCACAAAAAATTGGCAATCCAATGTTGTTCAAAATTTTTAGTTTTCGGATTTGTCATTTGTAGAGGAGTATCTCGTGGTTTGATCTAGATTAAAAGTGACTGCGCTTCGTTATCAACCCGAAAGGGTTATCTCTTCTCCATAAACATCAATTAAAGCACGAAACCGGGTCCTCAAACTAAGGAAATCTCTAAGTGTAATGAGAGGTACTCGGAGGAATCCGGCTTCGAAATCGACCACAAAACAACAAAGTCGGTAGGAAAATGACAAATATTTTCCTTAACTGTGGACAAAATCGTCTTCGCGGAGTCCTTTAGGATAAAAAGATTAATTGATCGGGTCTGCTAACTTCAATAAAGTCTTCCGATAAAAGTTGGGTAAGGTTCAGGCATGGGGAGGACAAAGCTTTTTTTCCAATAGAATGAGGCATTAATATTTATGATTTGCGCCTAGACATTCGCACATGGTGGGCATACATACCATTCTGGGAAAAGTTAACATTAGCTGTATAAGTATTTACCCTTTTGTGGGAATCTCCATTGCTCTTTAAGGAAGCGCTTTTTGTAGGAGCATTGCCTTCGGCATATTCTCGTCTCATACGGTATTCTTAGCTAACTCAAGAACAAATTTTTTCTACCTTATTCACTGGAGCAATACTCTTAATCGGTAGTAACCAGGAGCCAAAAATCTTGGCATTTTCAAAAAGTATAAGCTCCGCGGAAAATAACTTTGAAGCGAGGCAAATCTTGAATGATTTAGAAGATATTCTCAATTTGATTCGAAGGGTTTGTCTAAGGGGGGTCCTTTTTTGAAACTCACAAATTAACGTCGTTGAAGGAGGATTATGGGAATACCTTTGGGCTTAGGTTAATATTAAACTCTTTCAGGACTTTCGAAATCCGGAAATGGGAGTGGCGTCTTTAGGCAACAGGTCGTACGACCGAACATGGGATTCCAGAATACGAACATGGGCGATAACCGGATAGTTGGCAGATTTCCGAGCAGGTACTTCCTTGGATATTTTTTTTTTTGCTATTTAATCCCGCTTTGGGTCTCCTTCGCGTTTCCACGATTACCCAAATTACATCTTTTTGGAGGAAGGGTCTTAAGGTAGGGACATTCGAGGGTACCCTCGTAAGCAACACCACTTCGAGTAGTGATTGCTTTCAATTCCTTTTACCCTTCGGGCTTATGGATTGGTATTACTCGGATCGATGTACCCGAAGTTGAATGATTGGTTTTTGAAACAATTCTCCACAAATCATGTTTTGCAACCATTATTTTTGAAAAGTGGGTTTGTTGATTATCATCATGCGGCTTGTTGAGGATTTTTATCGTGTGTTTTTGCAAAATTTCATTCTTAAGGTCTCACTTTCAACGAATTGATTTGATTTGTGCCATGATACCTTATCTATCCTGATCATTATTACTCTTGTAACTTGATAAAAATATCATTTGAAACTCTATGTTGAACTGATTTTTAGGCACTGAAAATGGTGGTTTTAAACTAACCCCTTGGTTTTGAAAATTTGGAGCATGATTATTTTGAGCTTGAAAACCTTGATTTCCATGAAAATTATTTCCCCAAAAATTATTCCCTTGAACTTGATTCTGAATAATCCTATTTTGAACATTGTTATGTACCGGAGACAAATCCTGGTGGTGCAATTTGTTTACTATCTCGTTTCAGAGGGTCCTAACTTGATGTATGTTCCACGTGGGGGGTTTTTCTCTTTTTTTTTGAAAACACTAGCCTGATTGTTATCGGTAGCCAGGACAATTCATACCAAGATATGAGCCCACCTACACCAAGTATACGCAAAGTTTTCCTCAACCTCTTGAACGGAGCGGGAAGTGAAATACTTTCTTAGATAACATCTAGGACTTATGGTCGAAAGTTGATCTGCAGCTTATCCATTCTCTCATCCATTTCTAATAGAGTAGATTTATCCTAGATGAATTTGATCTATTACGGGAATATCGTATTTTGATTTCATTTTCAATGATGTTTAAAAGCCTATCTAGTAGTCTTACTCAAAAGATTTCACCCGCCCGCGAAATCTGAACGGTGTCTTGTTCATTTCTCGTTTAAACCGTTGTAAAAGTATCAACTTGAGTTAACTCCGTAAATCCGAGATGAGGGAAAGCTCTAAGGCAACTCCTTAAAATCGTTCCCCATGCTTCACTAAAAGTTTCTCAAAATTTTTGTGTTAACTCGAGAATTTCAATCTTTAAGTGCAGGGTTTTGAAGGAGGGAAAACCATTGGTTAACGAACTTGGTAACGAGATCTATCACCAAGTCAGATTGAGTTGGTGGTCTTTCTCCGTACCAGGGTTTTAGCGGGCTCCCTCGAGCGAATATGGAAGGAGAACATTTCATATGCTAGTTCTTTGCAATATCTTACTTTTACCAGACCGGATATCTCTTATGCTGTTCAGCAGGTTTGCCTTCATATGCATGATCCTCGGGAGCCTCATTACTCGGATCTTAAACGGATCTTGCGTTATGTTTGTGGTACTTTGGATTATGGGTTGCAGTTATTTTCATCCACTACTTTGGATTTGGTTGCATATTCGGATGCGGATTGGACTAGCTTTCCCACCACTAGACGTTCGACTTCGGGTTACTGTGTTTTTCTTGACAATAATTTACTCTCCTGGTCCTCTAAGCGTCAACCAATGCTTTCTCGCTCTAGTGCCGAGGCTGAGTATCGTGGTGTTACTAATGCTGTTGCTGAGACTTATTGGCTGCGTAACTTATTGCGTGAATTACATACTCCTTTATCTTCCGCTACACTTGTCTACTGTGATAATGTCAGTGCTGTTTATTTGTCTTGCAATCCGGTTCAACCGAGAAGACAACTTAAACCAAATAATCAAATTTACTTCACGGTAGCTCTTAAAAATTTTACTTTTTAAGGTGAGCCGTATTTCGTAAATGACACAAATGGTAAGTTTTTAAATCTTTGATTCGAGTTGGGAACTTACTAATGGATAATACCTCAATTGAAGGTATTATTTGTTGGTGTTCTTTTACCAACTTTGTTTATTTTATTTTTTTATTATGGACAATTTTTATATTTTTGATTTTTTTATATGATAATTATACTAAAAGAAAAGAAAAATATTTTTTACTTTTTATATTTTATAATTTTTTTTGTATTTTTGATTTTTTAACAAAAACAAAACTTTCGAAAACGAAAGGGTCTTCAAATCTTAATCAACAAACGCAAACGAAAGAATCTTAATCACAAATCCCCGGCAGCGGCGCCAAAAATTGATATAGCAATTCTATACACGTAAAATATAAAATATATAATATGATGGAAAATTACCAAATTACCCTTGAGGACAAAGGTAAAAAGGAAAATCTTCACAAATATATATATAATATAATACGTATATTAACCGGGAAGTATGATTCCCGGGTCGTTATTCCCCAACGATTTGTGAAATTGAAACCACGTTTGTTGTTCGGACAATGATTTGAATTGGAAACAAAGATTAATTTGATTATCTACTTCTACAAATTAAATTAAGCAAATGATAGCAATTAAGAATGAAAACAAACAACGGGAAATTAAACTTTAACTAAAAACGCAAAACGAGAACCCTAAACATTGGTCAAAAACCCTAAATTTCTAAAATAAAACTTAAAATGAATTTTTATTTTTAAATGGACTCTAATTGACTAAAAAGTAAGTTTAAAGAAAACTAGAACAAAAACGGAGTTGAAATGAGCTTTAAAACACGAAAAACGAGAACGGGAACGAATCACGTTCTTTAAAAATGAAATTTTGCAAATTAGACCCTACGAAAGCAAAACTAATTTTCCTATAAACTTTATGATAAAAGAAAATTTTATAAAAAAAGATTTATATTTTTTTGATTATTTTTTCTATTTTTTATGATTTTTAAAGTTTTTAATGAAAATAAATGTTTAAAAATCGTTCTTTAAAAATCAAAATTTTGCAAATTAGACCCTACGAAAACAAAACCAATTTTCCTATAAACTTTATGATAAAAGAAAATTTTCTAAAAAAGATTTATATTTTTCTGATTATTTTTCTATTTTTTATGATTTTTTAAAGTTTTTAATGAAAATAAATGTTTAAAAATACTAAACTATTTATAAAAATTCTAGAAAAATTACAGAAAATAGCTTAAACTAATTAGATCCTAGGAAAAATAAACTTGATATCACAGCTTAATGAATAAGCTGCGAAATAAGCTATAACAGCTTATCAAGCTTATAAGGGCTAAACGTGTATAAAGAATAAATGGTGTAAGAGTATAACGAAAAAGACCCCAGGGCGCAGTGGTAGTGAGTGTGTGTTGTGGTGTTATAAAGGGTTGAAAGTGTTGAGGTCGGGGGTTCGAGTCTTGCTCACCCCCGACTTCCACTTTCCCCCTTTTTTTTTGAAAACTCAAAGAACAAAAGTTGTAGATTACACTTTTTTAAGCAACTTTAATAAAGACAATATAAGCTGAAACTTAATAATAAGCACAAAATCAGCTGTTTAAACCAGCTGATACAGAAAGTTGGCTTTTGAAAGCCAAAAAGCTAAATTTCACTCAATTGCTTGCATAGATCTCAAATAAGCACTAAATTCAAAACCAAAAACTGTTTCTGAAAGCTTGTAATGTCTAGAAGCTACCTTAACTGAAAACACTTTAAAACTTCTAAATCTATTGATCTAAGCAGCTAACTCAGGGAAACACACTTTAAGCTCAAAAACTAATTAAGCTAAAATCCACATTAAGCTACTACTGATCTTGAACTTTTGAAATCTTAACAAACTACTTATAAGCTATAAATCTGATTCATAAAAACTAATCCTATAAGCTAAAATTCTAAAATTAGAAGCTAAATCTTACTTACTACTGTTTTTGGCTTTTTTCAATATTTTAAATGAAGTTTTTAAGAAGCTATTTTTACCCCAAAATAAAAAGCAAGAATATAGAAAAAGCAAGTTTTAATCTAACTTTACCTATATGTAAACTATAAGTCTACTTAATTTTGAAAGATAAAAACTACTCTAGCTAGCTTAATTTTGAACAAAAAGGATTGCAGTTTGATACTGCACTTGGTCCTACCTGATGTTCACCCAAATTGGGTTAAACCAATTTGCAGTTGACCTTAGGGGTCAAAACTGCTTTGCACACTCCAAATTAGTGTGAATAAACACTAAACAACCAATGTCCAAGCTTAAAAAAACTTGGATCAAAAACCTCTTTTTACCTTAAAAAGAAAATCTTCCCCTGGTGCACAGCCTTGAAAACTAAACTTTAACTTGCTAAATTCTAAAGTCTAATCTATGAAAACAACTTTACTACTGGTTTTAAGTGAATTTAAAGCTAGTTCAAAATCAATTAGCAACCTAGCTTGACTTTTGAAGGTCAAACACAGCAAATCCAAACACTCCTTTAATTATATGAAAATTCAATTTAGCTTATGAAAATGAATTCTAATAATTAAAACTTGAAAACCAGATGATAATAAGCTAATATAAATCCTATTAAGCAAATCTAAGCTAATTAGTAAGCAAAATCAATAAGCTATAAGCTAAACTAGTATTTTTGTTTTTTTAACAGTTTTTATGAAAATACAAAGCAAACTATCCTATAAAAATTTGATTAAACCTAATCTAACCTATAAATCCTACACAGACAAACAACTATGAGAGATTTAAACCAACAATTAAAGACCAAAAGGACTTAAACAATTCTAACTTTAGGTTAGTACTGCTGATCCAAACACTCCATTAATTTCATAACAACCAATATTACCTTGAGAAAATGAAATCTAGCTAACCAAACTCAAATACCAGATAGTTAACAGCTTTTCTCCACTTATATAAACTTAAAACAATAAGCTATTAAGACAGAAACTAAGCTTAACTAATTATGCTCATATTTTTTAATTTTTGACAGATTAAAGACAACTAAGATGTAAACTAAGTTCTATTCTATCAGACTTAAGAACAGATTATTAAAAACACTTAACAAGCACAATATTATAGAATTAAGCACCAATAAGCAAGAGATAAGCAAAAATAAGCAACTATAAGCTAAGGAATTAAGAACAGTAAAGTAAATTAAAACTTACAAATGACCTTAGCTAAACAAAGGCAATTGAGGCTCAATGAGCTGTCTATAAGCTCCAGCTTATCCTAGGATAAGCTGGTAAGGGTCCCATAAGCTCTTCCTTGTTAAGCTTATCATCTATAAGTCCATTTATCCAAAGCAAAAGGATATTACTGATTAAATTGTTAAGTAGATTAAGAGCTTATTAATAGCTCACTTTGAGCTTAGAGACTCAAAGTGCTTGATCTGAGCTTATGATAATAGCTTATGAAACAAGTGAACACAATCATTTAAGAGAAATAAGAGCTTATAAGTGAAAACAGTTTATGAAAATTAAATGATGATTTTATTAATGATTAAAAACGGATTACAATACTTAATAAAAGGAAATTACAAGAGCTTGAAAGAAAATTACAATTTTAAACTAAAAAGTTACATAAGCTATTTTATAAACTAGAGAAAAATGCAGGAAAAGAAGATATCTATGTGTGAGTGAGTGAGGGCTATTTATAGCCTGCCAAAGATGCTTCTAGGTCTTCTGGCCTCTCTTGGATCCTGTCCCTTCATTCCTTCAATCATTGGATGTCTATTGTGGTCCGTTGGATTAGATTTAGCTCACACAGATTGCCAGCGTGGCAATCCGTGATTGTGACACCTTGTGCTTCTTTTGTGAGATGTTATAGCACAAAATCCATCTCCCTTGTATTTGTTGTCAGACCACGTGTCATTCCCCTTTTGGGTTTGGACCAATAGGAGCTTTGAGTGACGTTTCATGGTGCCATGTCATTCCTTGTAGCTCGAATCTTATATCCACGCCATCAATTTCATTTTGCCCCTTGATTTTGACATTGGGGTAAAACGAAAGAGACGGTGAATAGTGTAAACCACTTTTCCCGCTCCTTTTCTTTTATAAAGGGGTGTTTGATTTTTACCCGGGTTTATAACTTCGGGGTTATAAAGGTTTTGGGCCTGGGCTTGATTTGGGCTCGGGCTTGATTTGTGTTATAAGAAAGTTAACGAGTGTTAACTTTTATTAATAGAAAGTTAACACCGTTAGGGCTTTAAGGGACCATTTTTGTAATTTGGTTAATTATGAGGGACTGATTTGGTATGTTTGGGATTTTGTCATTTAGTGTTGACCATGTTTGACTGAAGGTTGACTTGAGTTGACCATTATTGACTTTTGATAGCATTCTCTCGGCTCTTTGTGTGCTCTTCCGTTCCCGTGTTCGTATTTGTCCGGTTTTGACCGTTTTCTTGAGATTTTTGCAATATCCGTACCTACACAATCACAAAGACAAAACAAGCAATATTCAAGCATTTAAAGCACAATTTTGTCTTTTTAGGGCTATTTTTGATTAAAAAATGGATATGTGTTTTCACACATATCAAAACTTTTTGAAACTTAAAAATTAGCTGGAAAAGAGCTTTTAAAGCTTGACAGAAACCCTTAGAGAAATTGCTTTTCAAAACCAAGGGGGAATACAAAATAAGCTAAAATTAAACTTAAGCCTAAGTAGAATAAGCTACTACTATCCTAAAGCTACTCTAATAAGCAAGTCTGAGCAAGAAATTAAGCAAAAAGAACAGACAATAAGCTGGAACACTCATTTAAACTCATATGCATAAAACTAGCTACTGAACAAGCAAACAGCTAACTTAGAGCTTAATTTTAACTAAGCAAATGGAACCTTATGGCAAATCAGCTTATTCTACCTTAAAGCTCAGCTAATAAGTTTCTTAAAACTGCAAACTAAATACATTTTGATTTAAATAAGCACAGAAAAAGCTACATAAATATCTACTGCTACGTTTGTTTTTGATGTTTTTGGTTTTTTAATGAAAAGACTAAGTTAAGCTAAACCTGACCCTATTAAGCTAAAGACAACCAAACCATAATCTAATAATCAAGAAAAAGCAACAATTAAGCAAAAAGTACATGCAATAAGCTAAAAATCTCTAATAAGAACTGCAAACCCAAATAGCCCCTAAGGTGACTTTGAGCTTATTTTCCTATAAGCTAATGAATCCTTATGGCTTATTGAACTATACTAGCTTAAACTACAACCTATAAGCTATCTAAAACTGTATTCAAAAGATATTTTGAAATTCAATTACTTAATGAAAAAGCTCCTTTAAAACTGCTTAAATACTCAATACATGCTGAGTGAATTTGTAGATTTCCAAAAGACAAACTGCAAATTTTGAGCTTAAAAACAGTTGATCAAATGAACTTTTAAAGTCAAAATAACCTAAAGCAGATTGACAATGACCTAAAATCTACTTGAAACTTGAAAATTAAGACCTAATAACTACATTAACCATCTGAAAATTGAGATTTAAAAAGGCTACTTATTTTTTTTTGCTACTGATGCAATTTGCACAATAAAATGAACAACTCTTAATACTAACAAATGCAGGTTACAAATCTCTATTCTAACACCTAAAGTATACTTAACTAAGAGCAAATGAAGCAATATAAACAGCATAGAACATATTTAAGCTTTAAATGCATTCGATACCTAAATTATTATAACAGTATTCAAATCAACAACTAGTAAACTTGATAAAGACTTGATTAAACTTAATAATACCCTAAATCCTCTAACTATAAGCCTTAAAATGAGGTTTAAATCAATTTAAAAAAAACAAACGGGGGGGAGGGAAAAAGGACTCTTAGAGTAACTTAACTCTCATTTAGTACTGTGTCTATGCCAAACCCCATTTTAAAATGCAAAAATCCCATTTTTACTTATAGAATTTAAGATTAAAGCACAAATCTTAATGACCAGATACTAGACAGCTTATAACCAACATAATGAACATGATTAAGCAAACAAATAAGCCAGAACAATAAGCTAAGATACTATGCTACTATTTTTATATTTTTGAACTGTTTTTAAAACTAACATATGCAGATTTAGATTTAAGCTAACATTTAAACTAAATAAGCACTAAGCAAAGATAATAAGCAAGTTTAAGCTAAATTTAACAACAATAAGCTACTAACTAACAGTTTAAGCTAAAATGCAGATTTAAACTAAGTTTATATAAAAAATAGAATAGAAAATAACAAAGGAAAAGTAGATGATACCTCCACCTCAGCTAAACAGAGGTGTATGCTCAAATGAGCTTAAATCAACAAGCTCCAGCTTGTTTAGAACAAGCTGGTGGGGTCCAATAAGCCCTTCCCGAATTAGCTTATCATCCTTATCCAAAGCTTAGGTAAATTTAGGGGAGGAAATGAGTATAATAAAGCTCAGTTAAGCTTTTTGAGCTTGAATGAGTACTTAGCTAGCTTATGAATAGATATGACAACTTATTAAGCTTATTAAACCACATTGCTTATTATTGCAATTTAAGTAAAAGCATATTTTAGCTCAAGTTTAAAAGGTGAAATACAAACTTTTATTGATGAAAAACAAATTACAAGGCTTTTTAAATGAAAATTACAAAGGATTAAACTACAATAAACTAGAAAATTACAATAAGCTATCACTAAACTATTCCTAAATTAAGCTAGATATCTTGTGAGTGAAGATGGTCTCGTATTTATAGCCAGAGAAGGAAACTTCTAGGTCCCTTTACACGCTCCCTTTATCCTTGATCTTCACCCTTCATTTGTTTCCAATCATTGGATCCTATCTTTCATCCGTTGGATTGATGTGTGAGCACACGGATTGCCAGCGTGGCATTCCTTGTGTCAGAGGCTTTGTGTTTCTTTTGCACTGGATTTAGTGTAAATTTCCCATCATTTGGTGTGTTTGTTATCATCCAACGTGTCATTCCCCTTGTTAATTCTAGCCAATGAGAGCACTTGATGACGTTTTGCTCTGCCAACACAATGCTTAGTACTCGAATCTTTTAGCCACGTAGTCAATTGGGATTTACCCTTTGTTTTTTATGCAGGGTTAATTGAGGGAGATGATGAACAGTAAAAACAGCTTTTCCCGCGCCTGTTTCTTTTCTTTTTATAACTTTGTTTGAGGGGTTTAACTGGGTGTTGACTTGGGCCTGGTGTAAAGGGAATGGGCCAAAGGTTATATGGGCTTGAGTAAAGGGTTTTAGGTTTATATAAGAGATAACAACCGTTATCTCTTTAATAAAAAAGAGATAACGGTGTTAGGGTTTAGGGACTATTTTTGTATTATGATCTAACATTAAGGGTTTTTATGGTATTTTGAGGATTTTGCCATTAAGCATGTTGACCATAGTTGACCAAGTGTTGACCATTGATAGCAATCTCCCGGCTCTTGTGTACTCTATCCGTTCCCGTGTCTGTGTTTGTCCGGTTTTGACCATTTTCTTATGATTTTTTGCATTATCCATACATACACATTCACAAACAACAAAATACACAAATACAAACATATTTTTGCACATTTTGATCATTTAAGGGCCATTTTTGGTATAATAAAGATATGTGATTTCTCACATATCAATTTTATATACAACAAGTGATATATATAAAATTAAGGATAATACAAATTGGGGTTTACAAAATTAGAGTATATGCAAATTTATCGTGGGAAAAAATTAAAGATTAATAGCCCGAACAAGGTAGGGCAATACCTTAAGCCTTGTCACATGAAATAATCAAACCCTAGATGGACACCCTCAAGGGTATTTATGCCCAAGTAATTCCATCAATAATAAAATTACAACATACTTTAATATTGTCCATAAAAAATATTGAACTTGCATGATTCGCCGCGAGAGAAAATTATGATGTAAACCCAACCCTATGCGTTAAATTGTGTATTATCCTTAATTTTATATCCACTTGGTTGCATAAAAAATAGAAAGGATTTTTTGATACGTAGAAATTAAAACGATGACAAAAATGTTTTAAACTTGTAATACTGTAACATCTCGTATTTTATGGTCAATATTAAATCTCGACTCCGTTCTTATTTTTACTTTTAAAGGAAATTTTGTGTTTTATTCGTTAGCCGATTTGGTGAAAATCGTCGTTTTTGGCTATTTACGAGCCATGCTTTGAATATTTATCCGTTTTAGTGTTTGAAAAATCGATAACTTCATATTTTAGCTCCGGGAGTCTAATTATTCCATTTTTAATATTCTGTGATTTTTCTCGTGTTTTAGCCAAAACCGTGTCAAAATTGAGTTTTACACTTTATAAACCTTTAATTAAACGTTAATACATGAGTTAATGTATTATAAATTTTGATAAAAAAAATGTAGCCAAACACCCTTTATTTTATTTGTTTTGAGCTCCTACTAAACTAAAAACTAAACACCCCCTTTATTATTTATTTTACTCCTACAAAACTACAAAACAATTACACTCTTTATTTTATTTTATTAAAATGCAAGATTTGTAGACATAATCTTTTTCCTATTTTAATACTAATATAATTCAAACACTTCTATGATTTTCTGTTTCTCATTATAAACTTAAACCATATATAAAGAAGTTATTCCTTCATTCAAACACTACCTAAAACACACACAACACAATCCAGTTAAAATAAGAAACCGACTTCTCTCCCTCCCCTCCCCATGTGGTCGACGAACAGTAACCCCAACACCATAGCCAAAAATCCAATTAACCACTTTCAATATACTCTAAATCATTCCTATATTAATCCCTATTCTTCTTTTCTCATAAAATCAACCATGCAAGAACTTCTATTAAGTTCTTGATTTTTAAAGATTGGGGTTTTTGAAGATTTAATTAAATTAGGTATAATTGGTGCTATAAGAGTTCAATTGCAAGTGTTTCTACAAGGTTTTGATTGATTAAAAGTTAGGGTTTTGATAAAAGGGTGTGGTTTTGGTTTCGGCAAATGTGGAAGAACAAGAGGGTTTGTGTTTGATCTACTTTCTTTCTTTTCCATTGTTTGTAAGTGTTTTCCTTACATATTGTATTGATTAATCGTTTTCCATGCATCTGGATCTCATTTTCTCTTAATTTTTGTGATGGATTTTCTGAGATTGATGATTTATGATGTTCATGGATGATTTGTGATGAATGATGTGGCATTAGACTTAGGTTAGGGTGTTTAGAAACTTGATTTGATTGGATTTTTGAAAGTGGTTTAAGTGGTATTTTGGGACAGCAGGTTATCGGTGTGATGTCGAATAATTTTTTGCTCAAGGCCTGTGATTTTATGATTTGGTTGGGTAGAGTAACATACAAGGTGTATGTGGTGCTTTGGATGGGGCGGTAACTCATCCGGATGACCAAGTTACGCCCAAATTAGTGAAACTAGTCCAAATAGGTGACCTACAGATATTTTGTGTTTTAATAGGGAAATTTTGACTTAAAGCCTACTGGTTATTTACATGCATGAATAGATTAATATAATGGAACGCCAACTCTTTCAGATGGTCAAGATACGACCAAAACAGTGGAAATAAACTTAGTGTGTATCCAGAATTTGTAATGCAGATAGTTAGGCTTGTAACAAATTTTATTTGAATTTGAGGCTACTGGGTTTTTATATGAGGGAAGGGTAAAACATATGAGTACCATGTGGTTCTTTGGATAGTGCCTTAACCATTCTGGATGAATGTGTTACGACCAAAATAGCAAAACTAACTAGAAATTGTACCCATATTTTCAAATGAATTTATGTCTAAATGTTTTCATACTAAGTACCTCATTTTCCAAGTCAAACCTGTAGGATTTAGATAACATTTAACATGGACTTTTGTTTTGGGTCAAACGGAGTTATAAAATAGGAATTGTGCTAAAAACGGTGGAACTGGAAAACGTTTTAAATAATCATATTTGGCACATGAGGGTAAAATGATAGTTTCACTTAGGATCTGAACATTTTGGGTTATTTTCCTTGTAACCTCTGTAAACTAGGTTCATTAAGCTTGATTTAGGCGAAAACTGTTCGTTTATACCTATTACGGATTTTGAGATACAAGTCCATTAAGTCGGCGTAAGTGCAGAATTGTATAGTGTCGAATTGCTTTAAACGGTTTAATGAGTATAACGGATTTTATAAAATGGGTAAATAAGTGGTATAAGTGGGTTTATACTTGAAGGTAGATTAGTTCAGGTCTTAAAGGGATGTTTGGATAAATCTCACTTGGTTAAATGGGTAGAAAATGCCATACCATGTCACGACGATTCTCTTGTATCTTTTGCGTATTGTCATTGTGTGAGTTGTGGTTTGCCATACTAAGTTGCCTTTATTTTTAGGTGATACTTAGGCATACTTGACACTCCGACGCTCTTGGTTGACTCCTACGTTTATCGATCTAACTTCAGTACTTACTACTTCATCGCTTCTCAGTGAGTTCATAGCCCCACCTTTTCTCTTTTAAAGGTTTTCATAAACTGTTTTCGGGGTGAGAATACATGCTCGTTTTACTAAGAAAGCTTATTGATTTCTACTACATAAGAGTTACATGATTATTTTTATTAAAGCTTGATTTGCTTACTACATGATTTGAGATCATTGAATACCTATATATGAAACCGTGAGTTTTGAACACATTATTTGTTTTAAATAGGACACAAGTGTTTTTCAATTGTATGTTATTCTA
>BQNB010092537.1:0-19407 GCA_026074375.1 Tanacetum coccineum | reverse complement strand
AAAACCTTTATTAAACCATTTGTATCAGTTGAGACACTCACGGGACCATTTCCTCTTTGAATAACTTCCCAGATAGGATAGTCTGTATGGGCCAAATAATGTTCCATTTTCATGGCCCATATATCATATTCTCCCTTCTTGAGAATAGGAAGTTTGATTGTTAAAACAGTGTGAGGAGTTTGTTGTGTTGGTGTTTGTGATGGTGGTGGTGGTGGTGGAGGTGGAGCATCAGCATCTGATCCAGACATGATTAGTTTTTAAAGAGTAAGGGTTTACTAAACAGATGTAATCTGGTTCTTCTTATTTAGAGTTTCTCTTCAGGCTCTGATACCACTTGTGGATCCCTTTGAATATGGATCTTACTACCTTGTTAAGGGTTGTAGTTAATATGAATAGATTCACACAAACTACAGGAGAAACAATGATTAAGAACACTATAAGTTATGCGGAATCTAACTTATAATGCAAAGAAGAACAATGAATATTGATAACTAAGCTTTTATATTGATTGCTAACTATTAGATTGACAATGAACTCATATCACAAACTACGCCATGAGAGTTCCTTTTATACACCAAGGAAAACCCTAATCCTGGCTTACAAAACGCATAAAAGATAATGCATATCTTTTCCTATAATATCTCAAGCATATCTCTTAAACGGTACTAACTATTTTATACTAACGGTACTAACTATCTGAGCAGTACTTAACATTTTGTACTGTCAGTACTAACTATTACTAGCGGTACTAAGTATATAACTAACGGTACTAAGTTAGGAATGTATAATTCCCAACAACCGTTCTTCAATCAACAACCGTGCAAGCTTAAGTAACAAATTTGGGGGATTCTACTTCATTTTCAAGTTTGGTATATCGGGTTTACTTCACCAAGTGATCATCAAAAAGGGGGAGATTGTTAATACAAATATATGCGTAAAACCTATATCTATATATAATGATTTTCGAGTTTTGATAATAACAAATATAGTGTCATACTACTAAAAAGTTTATGTAAACAAGTTATTTAAGAAGTCGTAAGTTTACTTGGCGATGACAAATCAACAATTAGGTAATGAATATGACATTATTAAAGCGTAGGTAATGCTTCAAAGAAAAGTATTTTTTCTTGCATTCAAAATTAAGCATTTGCATAAACAATTACTAATCAAATGATTTTAAATAAATACCTGATTAATTATAAACTAGTTATATTAATCAATAAGACAAAAGAGGATTAACCATAAATGAAAACAATCTTTCCAAATATTCTTAAATCTAGAAAATATTTCCTTTTTCATGTTAAGAAATATTTTCTTCTAGAAGAATTTAAAATATGATTATTAAGTACATAAAAATATTTTGTAAAGATTTGAGTTAATCACTAAAATACAAAATAACTGCCAGTTGCATCACACAGATCTATCATAACCAAAGACGGATCCAGGCTACGGCAGATCCGTGGATCCGTGTAATCCCTGACAGACGCAAATAAGGACCAATTTTAAATTTTAAATTTTGCCTATAAATAGGAGCAAAATGTTTTCATTTGCTTCACCCTTTTCTCACATATTTTCTCTTGCATATTTATTTTTTCTCATATTATTTGATCATTATACTTGTTATATAATCCATTACAAGTGATCCAATCATTCCACTCTTTAGTGAAGAACACAAAAAAGACATCAAACTTCAGTGTATTAGTTAGTTGAGTGTAACACCCCAAATTGGTCGTCACGTATATGGGTAGGGTGGTACTTCATAGATCAATAGCACAAGATATATATAAGAACGACCATTTAAATTTCGTTTAAAACTGATACATTGGATTTAACAAATTTTTGTTACATACGTCCGAAACTTCACTTGTTCATTGTTCAAAGTACAAAGATTTTAGTCCATAACAATAATATCCCAAAAATGTAATGCAACCAAATCTTTAACGCATATGACTTCCAAAATAACGACCATCAATGTATCCCTTGTCTTGTACCTCATTGATCTCCTGAGAAAACATGGCTTAAAACGTCAACAATAATGTTGGTGAATTCATAGGTTTGTAAAATGTATAATGTATGGAACCGTAAGATTTCCCCATGATAATACAACCGACGCAAACATTATAGAATGTAATTACGTTTCCCTAAGCTCATAACACTAAAGCTTGACATGTATAAATTGCAATATAAATTGTCAACATTGCTCGTAATGATGTTCTAACCCGCAACATCCCAAATCCGACATGGTATACGTTCGTTTTCCGGCATACCCAACATGGGCATTACTCAACCTAAATAGGGATGTTAATCTCAAATAGATCTATTTATAACATTCGCGCTCATAACAAGTAATTGACAATTCATCATAATGAAGAAACTTGATGATTAACAAGATGAATATCAAGTTTAGGGGAGGATTGTTGGGAATAAAGACTTCTTAAGTTTCTAATGCTGGTTGAAGAAGCTACTGCTGGTGAAGATTAGAGAAAACAATCTAAGTCATTAGTAACTATTATTTTAAATAGTTACTGTTGCCAGTACTAAGTTTTATCCTGTCAGTTTATATTATACTGTTTAGTTATAAAGTTAGTACTGTTAGTTATATAGTTAGTACTGCTAAAGTGATATGCATGACATATATTAGGAATAGATATGAATTGATCACTTGACGCGTTTTGTAAGCCCATTAGGGTTTCTTGGTGTATAAAAGAAACCCTGAGGCATAGTTAGTAAAATAGATCTAGAAATCATTTTCTCATAGTTAGTATTCATAGTTTCAAGGTTATTCTGTAACGTGAATTGTTTCAATACATTGAAAGTTAGCAAGATCGTTTTTTACTAGTTTCATTGTTCTTCTAAGTATTACAAACTAGTTTCCATTGCATAGTTTGTAGTATTCACAATCTTAGTTTCCGTATATATATGTCTGGAATTCTATCCTGCACAACTAAGCTTTAACAAGCTAAGTAAGATCTGTTCAAAAGGGATCAACAAGTGGTATCAAAGCTTGTTGAGAAACTTTGAATAAGAAGAACTCTAACTCTACTCAAGATCTGTTAGTCAAAGAAAAGATAGAGTCATAATCAGAAACTACTCAAACAGTGTCTGCACTAAAACTTCCAGTACTCAAAACTAAGGAGTATGACTTATGGAGCATGAGGATGGAACAATAACTTACTTTCACTGATCATGCCCTTTGGGAGGTAATAGTAAATGGTGATTTAGTTTCACCAGTTGCATCAGCTAGTACTGGTGCTGAATATCCTATTCCTCCTAAAACTGCTAAACAAAAGCTAGCAAGGAAAAATGAACTAAAAGTAAAAAGCACTCTTATGCTAGCCATTCCTGATGAGAACCTACTGAAGTTTCATGCCTGCAAGGATGCAAAGTCTCTATGGGAAGCTATCAAGAATAGGTTTGGAGGCAACAAGGAATCAAAGAAAAAGTAGAAGACCATTCTCAAGAAGAATTATGAAAACTTTGATGCATCAAGTCAAGAAGGACTGGATAAAACCTATGATAAGTTTCAAAAGCTCATTAGTAAACTTGAAATCCATGGTGAAGTTATCTCTCAGGAGGATGCAAATCTGAAGTTGTTAAGAAGTTTACCATCAACTTTGAACAATATTGCTTTAATCATGAGAAACAAATCTGATCTTGACACATTGAGCATGGATGATTTGTATAATAATTTGAAGGTGTATGAATCTAAGATCAAAGGCAAATTAAGTTCAAGCTCAAATTCTTAAAATGTGGCTTTTGTCTCATCAGATACCTCTAGCAGCACTAATGAAACAGTTAATACTGCTCATAGTGTTTCTACTGCTAGTTCTAAGGATCAAGCTTCTACTACATCATATGCTGATGATGTCATATTTTCTTTTTTTCTAACCAGTCTAATGCCCTACAGTTAGACTATGAAGATTTGGAACAGATTGATGCTGATGATCTTAAAGAAATTGATCTCAAATGGCAAGTGGCAATGCTTATCATGAGAGTTAAGAGGTTCATAAAGAAGACATGAAGGAAGATGGATTTAAATGATAAAGAGACTGTTGGCTTTGACATGACAAAGGTTGAATGCTACAACTGCCATAGGAGAGGTCATTTTGCTAGAGAATGCAGGGCACCAAGGAATCAGGGGAATAGAAATAGAGATGCTCCAAGAAGGAATGCACCAGTGGATACATCTACTACAAATGCCTTGTTGTATCAAAATGGGGATAGGTGGCTTATGATTGAGCTTCAAGCTGAATCAGGCAATCCAAACTTTGCTCTAATAGCCTATACATCCCAAGGTTCATCAAGTTCATCAAGTTTAGACTCTGAGGTACATATGTGCTCTAAAGATTGCGTAAAATCATATGAAACTCTTCAAAAATAGTATGATCAACAGCGTGAAGCTCTTAATAACTCTAATCTAGAAATTATAGGTTACTAAATGGGATTAGAATCATTAGAAGCAAGGATAGTTGTTCATGAAAATAATGAAGCTGTTTATGAAGAAGATATGGCATTTTTAAAGTATGATGTCCAAGTGAAAGATATTTCTATCAAATACCTTAAAAATCAGTTAGAAGAAGCTTTAAAAGAGAAAGATGATTTGAAACTTAAACTAGAAAATTTTGAAGAATCATCAAAGAATCTAACTAAACTGATTAATAGTCAAATAAGTGCTAAAGACAAAACTGGTCTTGGTTATGATAGTCAAATGAATGAGAGTGAAGTGGTTCATAATGTGTTTAACAGTAGAGAAAGTGATGTGGATGATAGTCCAGTAAATGATAGATTCAAAATAGGTGAAGGGTTTCATGTAGTTCCCCCTCCCTACACTGGGAACTACATGCCCTCAAGACCTGACTTATCCTTTGCTGGGTTAGATGATTCTGTCTATAAAACTAAAGTGAGTAAAACTAAAACTAGTATATCTAAGACTAGTAAGGATATTGTAGAAAAGCTTAAAACGGTTAGGTCTAGTGCTCCTATAATTGAAGAATAGGACACTGATAGTGATAATGATAGTGTGTTTAGACCTAAATCTGATCTAACAAAACCAAAGTTTACTAAAATCAATTTTGTCAAATTTGGTGAGAATGTGAAATCTGTTAATAAGGAAAACACACATAGGCAAGTAGAATATCCTAGGAAAAGTCAAAGTCCTAGGGATAATAGAAGAAACTAGAATGGGATTATGACTCAGAAACTAGGAAATGGTTTTGAGTCTATAAAGAAAGATTGTTTTGTATGTGGAAGTCTCAACATAATCAAGAAAACGGTGATTTTCATGAAAATAAAATGGTAGAAAAACCAGTGTTGAATAATAAAGGAAGGGTTACTGGTCAAAGGGAAATTAGACCAGTATGGAACAATGCTCAGAGGGTGAACCACCAAAATAAATTGACCCACCCACATCCTAAAAGGAATTTTGTTCCAACAGCAGTTGCAACAAAGTCAGGACAAGTACTAGTTAATGCTACTAAGCAAAGCTCTCCAAGACCAGCAGCATCAATTAGTACTACTAGGCTTGTTAATACTGTTGCCCCTAAACCAAAAGTGAATGATGCATTACCCATAACATATTCTTATTTTAAAGCACATTCGCCAGTAAGAAGGGCTTTTAACTAAAAATCAGCAGCAAAAACCAATAATTTTAATGAAAAAGTTAATACTGTTAAGGTTAACAATGTAACTACTGCTGGACCAAAAGCAGTAGTTAGTGCTATTGAGGGAAATGGGGAAAATGCTATTAAGTCCTCAGCATGCTGGATTTGGTGACCAACAGGAAATGTTATTGACCATACCTCTAAAGACAGTGGATCATACATGCTTAAAAGATTTGACTATGTTGATCTACAAGGCAGACTCAAGTCAATAATGGCTTGGGTCCCCAAGAGAAACTAATCCTCTTATTTTGATTAACAGAGGTAATCCACAAATAATACATATAGGATTAAGGATTTTTGACCAGTGGATTGTCTTCTAGGCATATGACTAGAAACAAGTCATTCCTTACAGATTATCAAGAAATTGATGGTGGATTTGTTGCATTTGGAGGAAGTCCTAAAGGAGGTAAAATTACTAGAAAATGTAAAATTAGGACTAGTAAATTAGACTTTGAAGATTTATACTTTGTAAAGGAACTTAAGTTTAACCTTTTCTCTGTCTCATAAATGTGTGACAAGAAAAACAGTGTTCTTTTCACTAAGACTTAATGTCTTGTTCTATCTTTTGACATTAAGCTACTTGATGAAAGTCAAGTCTTGCTTAAAGTTCCTAGACATGACAACATGTACAGTTTTGATCTAAAGAATTTTGTTCCTTCAGGAGGTTTGACTTGTTTATTTGCAAAGGCTACAATAGATGAGTCTAATTTATGGCATAGGAGGCTTGGTCATATAAACTTTAAAACTATGAAGAAACTTGTGAGGGGAAACCTTGTAAGAGTATTGCCTTCAAAGCTTTTTGAAAATGTCCATACTTGTGTTGCTTGTCAGAAGGGAAAGTAACACAAAGCCTCTTGTAAGACCAAGCTTATGAGCTTTATCAGCCAACCCTAAATGTTGCATATGGAATTATTTGGACCAACATCTGTAAGGAATATCAATCACAAGACATATTGTCTTGTTGTTACTGATGACTTTAGTAGGTTTAGTTGGGTTTTCTTTTTGGCCACTAAGGATGAGACTAGTGGGATCCTTAAAACTTTTATAACTGGCATTGAAAACCAAATAAATCATAAGGTTAAAATCATCAGATGTGACAATGGAACTGAATTTAAAAATAATGACATGAATCAGTTCTGTGGGATGAAAGGGATTAAGAGGGAATTCAGTGTTGCCAGAACTCCACAACAAAATAGAGTTGCTAAAAGAAAGAATATGACACTAATAGAGGCAGCTAGGACTATGCTAGCAGATTCACTCTTACCTACTACATTTTGGGCTGAAGCAGTTAATACTGCTTGCTATGTTCAGAATAGGGTTTTAGTGACCAAGCCTCACAACAAGACACCTTATGAACTATTACATGGTAGACCACCTAGTATAAGTTTTATGAGACCTTTTGGGTGTCCTGTGACCATTCTTAATACCTTAGATCCCCTAGGAAAATTTGATGGGAAGGCTAATGAGGGGTTCTTGGTTGGATACTCTATAAATAGCAAGGCTTTTAGGGTATTTAACACTAGAACTAGGAAAGTAGAGGAGAACATGCATATAACCTTTCTTGAAAACAAACCCAATATTGTAGGGAGTAGACCAGATTGGCTCTTTGATATTGATTTACTAACGAACTCTATGAATTATGAGCCAGTTACTGCAGGGAATCAAACTAATAGGAATGCAGGTATCAAGGATAATGTTGATGTAGTACCTACTTAACAATATATTCTGTTACCATTACTTTATGATAGTCCACAGAGCTCAGAAGATGCAGTTGTTGATGATGCTGGTAAAAAGACTAATGAAAACCCAACAAATGAGGGTGAAAGAAATGGTCAAGAGAAGGAAGGAGGAGCTTCAAATAAAGAAGGTGACCAGAATGTGCAAGATTTTAGAGTTGAATTGGATAATTTGCCTGTTCAACAGAAGGAAGGTTATGCTACAAAAACCCTAATCAATTTTCTTCCTCAATCTTTCATTCAATAAAAAAAACCCCTAATCTTCAAAAACCCTAATCAATTTTCCTCCCTTCAACCCCTCCCTATCTTCTTCCACGATCTTTCATTCAATCAAAAAAAACCCTAATCTTCAAAAACCCTAATCAATTTTCTTCTTCATGGGAAAGCAATTCGTCAATACGGTATCAAAATGGTATGGACATGATAACTCAGAACAAGAAATCAAAACCGATTGAAATCCTTATCAGTAAGGATTTGGAGAACATTGCAACATCCTCTTATGTCACCCAATATGCCTCAGGCATACACACCAAAAGATTATGGAAACGTGTGTGACTTCGTCATGGTCTTTGTTGATCGCTTTGTTCATCCAAATAAATTATCTAAAGGAGGTAAACGCTTTGGTTTTATTAAATTCCTTGGTGTTAAAGATGCAAATTCTATTGTGAATTCTATGTCGAATATATGGATTGGTAGTTACATCTTTAGCATCACCTAGCTTTAAACCAACATCCATCATAAAAGACCTAGCACAAATTATTGAAGCTGATCATTTTAACTCTTTCATTGATTCCACAGGTTTAGTCGATCTTCCTATTGGTGGTCGCTCTTTTACTTGGATGAATAAAGCAGGTACTAAGCTTAGTAAACTTGATCGCTTCCTTATTTCAGAAGATGTGACTATTCGGCTCCCAGATGTTCGGATTACTGCTCTCGATAGGTTATGGTCTGATCATAACCCTATCCTTCTTCATATTGACAAAACTGATTTTGGTCCCACTCCGTTCAAATTGTATAACTCATGGCTTCTGAGAGATGGTTTTGATAACCTCATTAAAGAGGAATGGGAATTGCTTGATTCTAATCTCAAATGTCATGAAAAGTTTCGCCGCCTCAAGGATAAGATCAAACAATGGAGCAACAACATCAAGACGTTGGAAAGAAACAGAAAAACCGTGGCTCTTGAGGAAATTAATTCAATTGAGAAAAGGATTGATGAGGGATCCGCTATGCCTTCCGACAATGATCACCGCCTCATCCTTCTTCAAGAAATTGAAAAGATCGATAAGTTTGCTTCAATGGATATTATTCAAAAAGCTCATGTCAAATGGGATATAGAAGGGGATGAAAATTCCAAATTCTTCCATGGGCTCATCAACCAAAAAAGGCGGAATCAGATGATCAATGGGATTATGGTTGAAGGAAATTGGATCACGAACCCTTGTTTGATCAAGGATGCCTTCCTTCAATTCTATAAAAGGAAATTCCAAGCTCAAGATTCACAGGTTATGTTCTCTAACCTTCCTCATTCTCATTCCCTTAATTGCATGGATCGAGAAACTCTTGAAAGACAGGTTACCCTTGAGGAAATTAAGGAAGCCGTTTGGGATTGTGGAAGTAGTAAAGCTCCGGGCCCGGATGGTTACTCTTTTGCGTTTGTGAAGAAGTATTGGGGCACTATTCAGAAGGATCTATATGATTTTGTTAACTTATTCTTTGCTTCTTGTGTTATGCCTAATGGTGCTAATTCTTCGTTTTTCACCCTTATCCCAAAGGTCAACAACCCTACCTTAATCACTGACTTTCGCCCTATTTCGCTTATTGGTATACACTATAAGATCATTGCCAAGATTTTAGCTAACCGTTTATCTAAAGTGATTGACAAGATTGTTAGCAAGGAACAGTCGGCGTTTATTGCTGGTCGTCAAATTCTTGATGGCCCCGTTATTCTAAGCGAAATCATTGAGTGGTATAAAAAACGAAAAAAGAAGCTCCTCATTTTTAAAGTGGACTTTGAAAAGGCTTTTGATTCCATAAGCTGGAATTACTTGATTCACATTCTCGACAGTTTTGGATTTGGTAATAAATGGTGCTCTTGGATTAAAGCTTGTCTCAATTCTTCGAGAGCTTCTATTCTTATTAATGGTAGCCCTACGTCTGAGTTTTCCATTAAGCGTGGTCTTAGGCAAGGAGATCCTCTATCTCCTTTCCTTTTCATCTTGGTTATGGAAGGTCTCCATAATGCTTTTGAGGAAGCAGTGGGAAATGGTTTGATTACTGGTGTTAATATTAAGAATTCTACTATCAATGTTTCCCATCTTTTCTATGCAGATGATGTGATCATTACTACGGATTGGAATGCTAAAGACATGGATAATATCATTCGTGTTCTCCATGTTTTCTATCTAGCCTCGGGTCTCAAGATTAATATTCACAAGTCTAATATTTATGGTATTGGGGTTAATAAAGATGAAGTTTTAAGTATGGCTAGCAATGCTGGTTGTATTGCAGGTGATATCCCTTTCAATTACCTTGGTCTCCCCATTGGTTCCAATATGAAGTCTATTGCTAGCTGGAAGACGCTTGTTGATCGTTTTCATATGAGGCTTTCCTCTTGGAAAGCTAATCTTCTGTCGATTGGGGGTCGTCTGACTCTTATCAAGTCTGTGCTTGGTAGTCTTGGTATCTACTATCTATCGATTTTCAGAGCACCCGAATCGGTCCTTCAAGACCTGGAAAGAATTCGGGCTAATTTTTTTTGGGGTGGTAATAAAGATAAAAACAAAATGGCTTGGGTCAAATGGCCAATTATTCTTAATTCTTTCGATAAAGGAGGGTTAAACATTGGCAGTCTTAAAGCTTTCAACCTTGCTCTTCTTCAAAAATGGCGTTGGAGGTTGCTTTCTTCCCCAAACGCCCTTTGGGTTCAGGTCATCAAAGCTTATCATGGTCAAGAAGGAGGTTTCGATACAAATGGTTGTAGCTTCAAGGGCATTTGGGCTAACATTGTTGGAACCTCCAATTTTCTCCACTCGAAAGGTATTATCTTATCTAACACTTTTCGTTTTAAAGCAGGTTGTGGCACTCGTATTCGATTTTGGAAAGATATTTGGGTAGGCGAGACTCCTCTTTTTACAAGGTACAATCGGCTCTATCATCTTGATCAAGACAAAGATTGTCTTATCATTGACCGTATTAATAATGGGCAATGGTCTTGGAATTGGTCTCGGACCAATCTTGGTGTTAGAAATCTTGCCTATTTATGTGACATGTTAAATGAGATCGGTCAACTAAATATTGATGTCAATGAAGATACTTGTACTTGGAGTCTTGGTCCTAATGGTACTTTTACCGTTAAGGATGCTCGTTATAGGATTGACCAAAATATCCTTCCCACTCTTGCTCATGCTACTACTTGGGATAAATCTATCCCCCGGAAGGTCAATGTGTTTATGTGGAGGCTTTCCTTGGACCGACTCCCTCATAGATTGAATCTCTCTTCGCGTGGTATGGATATTCCGGCCATCTCTTGTCCTTCTTGCAATGCCAATGTTGAATCTGCTAATCATGTTTTCTTCGAATGCGACATTGCTACCGATATGTGGAAGCTCGTTTTTAGATGGTGTGATATTCCTCTTTTTCAAGCTTCTTCTTGGGATTCTTTCAATGATTGGATCATCTCTTGGCATGCTTCTAAAGAGAAAAAACACAGGTTCTATGTTATTACTACTTCGGTTCTTTGGTGGCTTTGGAGATACCGAAATAGCGTCACGTTTAACTCTCAACCGTTGAGGAAAAGTGATCTATTCGATAATGTTCGTTTCTCTTCATTTTCGTGGCTTCACAATAGGGACCATATGAAGTTATCTTGGAATGACTGGCTTATGTATCCCCTTTCGATCACGCGTAATGGCAATGGTTAGAGTTGCTTTTGGTTTTTTCCTGAAGCTGGCGTTCAAGTTCGTTGGGTTGGCGTACCTGTACGCCAAGGTTTTTTCGTTTGGCATCTTCGTCGGTTTTGAGGATGGTTCTTCTTTTCATCCTTCTCTCGGGACTTGTTTGGGGTTTCATCAAAATCCATCCCGAAGTGAAAACCGGTGGCTCGGCCTCCGGGATGGGAAAGTCTCGGGATTTTACCATTTTTTGATGTTATGTAATTCTTTTTGTTGACTCTATTGTACTTTAAGTTTCTAGCGTCTTGCTAGACTCTTTTTTATATATATTCTATCTTTGCCGTTCAAAAAAAAACTACGATATCATAACTCATTTGGTTTAATTGCATTTGGTTGACTTTGAAGAGGGCTAAGGGATTTTAAAATGGTAACTTTTATTTTTTATTTCACAACGAACCCTATAAATGTTTGTTTAGTTATATGCATCATAGTAGACGATGTAGTCCATCACTTTGCATATAAGGATAGATATAGCTAGACAAACATACAACAAAACGTTATTTCAAGTCAACTTTGAAAAGAGCATGATCTTGATATTAGATGTTTAAACACTTGACAACTACAAGTGCTTAAATGCAAAGTCGACCATTTCAATTTATGAATTGTGAAGTGGCATTGTTGTGTTGTAAGATGAATGCGGGCCTTAATATTTGATGATGAAAAGCAATCCAAAGTGAAAAAGGTAGTAGCCTTGTATTTCTTTGCTGTCCCTTTCTATATTTAATTAAGATTATCTATAATTCTCAATGCGTGTTCAACTTGACAAGAACTAAGATATTTTAATTTGTCAATTTTGTATCAGGCTTGTTAATACGTACTATCATATATGGCCGTTAGTTTTATGAACACAGTTTAGTTGATTTCTAGAAGAGGAATTTTGGTAGAAAAAATTGTTATGTTTTCTGATCGAACAATCTCTTTTGAATCAACACGAATGAATCTAAACATTATCTTTCACATGTTGTTTACAAAACGAAGCGCATGGTCTGTTAGGTTGAAAGTCATTCTTTATGAGAAAACAAATAAAATTTGCTGATTGTCCGATCTAAATGATTATGATACTGATCTCAGATCTTTCTAAATATGTACATCTCTTTTAATTGAAGATTATACCCTATAGTTACCATCAAAGAAAAAACAACGGGACACCTTGACATATTAATGCATGCACATTGTTTTGTACAAAAGTCATCATATTTCAAGGCTATGCATCACGTTAATATCTAGTCAAAAAATACCAGTTGTTCAAATATATATGCTAATAAAATCGGATTCTTGTAATTATCCAAGATTTATCTATAATATGTAAAAGGTATCTTTATTGTTTGAAAGGGATGTAAAACTAACGAGCGATCAACATCTATGCCCAATCAAAATTGTAAAAGTAACAATAGTGTTAATATTGTATTTACCTATTTATACCTTTAGCTCTAACTTGGAAAGAGTAAAAAGTTGAGTGCTTTCACACATATTTGTTTTGTGGACAAAAGCGCTCCATCTCAGCTTTAGATCCAAATTCAATCCGACGGTCTATGAATTTTCCCGTTAAATTTTTATTGTTACTTAAAGGCATTTTTGTAATCTTCCCATACCACTAACTTAACTTGCAGGTCTGAAAATTCATCTATCATTTACAACACTCACCAATTACACACACACACACACCACCCAACCACCCCCAAATCACTCCCAAAGCAAACCCTAACCCTGTTCATGCAAAATTCATCAAAATTGATGTTATAAAATTGATATACATGACGAAATAACACTTATAAAGGGATTTTTTTTTGCCTCAATCGTCTTTGTTGCGAGATTTCGATCAAAAATAAGCTTCGAGATGTTGATTCTGGTATGTATTTGATTTTGTATTCCTATTATTTTGGTATATAGTAAGTAGATGTTGCTTATTTGGGTTTTAATGTTTTGTTGCTTATTTTGGATATTATCTATAAATGTTGCTTATTTTGTTTATTATTTGTTGCTTATTTTGTAGATGTTGCTTATTTGGGTTTTAATGTTTTGTTGCTTATTTTGGATATTATCTATAAATGTTGCTTATTTTGTTTATTATTTGTTGCTTATTTTGTAGATGTTGCTTATTTAGCTTTTTAGGTTTTTAGGTTTTTGTTGCTCATTTTTATAGGTTGTTGTAATTGTGTTTATCTTTATTGTGATTGTTGTTGTTTTGTTGATGCACACGATGTGTTTGATTAAATGCGACTGTAATAATCACATGTGATTTAGTAAGTTTTTATATATGAATGGTCATTTTTGTTATGATTTTTAATGGTGATGTTAGCGCAAGTGGTTGGAGATGAAGCTTAAAGCTTATAAGAGCTAGAGCTCATGGGAGTTAGAAAAGGAGCTTAAAACGTAAACGTAGTAGAATAATAGAATAGATGTCAAGATCTATTTGAACTAACTTATTGGGTTAAAATTTTGTTACATCCAACAAAAGGAAAGTATAGAATAAATCTACTTTTGTTAAGAACCAAAAACGTTTGATAAGATGTTAAGATGCTTATTGGTTAGGTGAAATTGGCTTGTACATCAGAAGTGACTAGATGTATTTGAGCTAACTTATTAGGTCAAAAATTTCTTACATCCAACAAAAGGCAAGTGTTCTTGGTCATATGTTTATTTCTTTGATGGTATATAAAGTGATCTATACATAGGTTTAAATTCGAATATGACCTATTTTATTGGCTTAATATTTGTAGGTGTATATGCCAATAAACGCTGGGGGAGTTCATTGGGTGACTGGAGCAATAAACTTGGCTGACTCAATATTTTATGTTTTTGACTCCATGGAAAACGAGACCAAAATGTTAATGTTAGAGCAGCAAGTAAGAGATTGGACCCCCGTAATTAACAGCATATTGGAGACGCGTGGCTACTTCAATGGAACTGGATGACAACCCCAAAATTTTTGATTCTCTTACAATGAATTATTTGGTTACAAGGTCCCTCAACAAAGAAATGCCAAAGATTGTAGAGTTATAACATGTTGGTTGATTACCAAGTTATGTTTGGGTCAAGCACCAACAGTGGTTGGTGATAGCCAAGTCTATTGGGATAACATGAGATATTATATGTGTGAGACGTTCTATAAGTGTAGATGTGAGGATACTGAATATTGTGGTTATTGATTAGTATATGTTTTTTTATAGTGTATGTTGAAAGGGTTACATTTATAATTTAATAAAATTTTAAATTACATTGATACATTCTGAATAAGTAGACATTAATTAATAAAAGATTACAATCGATTATATTTATTGCAGTAAAAGTTTATTAAGGAAAAATAAACAGACATAATAATGTTAAGGTTAACCACTGACATTCCCAAGAACAGTATCTTTACGGAAAACCTCAACCACATTTCGCATTGTTATGTTAAGGTAATGCTTTGATGGGTTAGGAGAAAAAACAGAGACATTTGTCAGTATCATGGCAGCGCCTACAGTAATATCCTTCCCATAACCTCCCTTACCAATGACCTTTGGATGTATTGTTCCAGTGTATTGTACCTGCGGGATCTTTAAGAGTCACGTTTAGGTCGCACTATCATTTTGGGTGAAAAGACTTCTCTATTCCAACTAACTTGTATCAAGTTTTCCATTTTTTAGAAAGTTAATCGAACGGTTTCCCAAAACATCAGTTACAGTGCCACCAAATGTATTGACATAGTTAGTGGGCTAACCCCGCTGCACTCTAATAGTCATCATCGTTCAACCTACATCCTCAATAACTTTGTCCATATATGTTGTGTAGACATTGACGCCCCATCTGGATCTAGATAAAAACATTTTTCTGTAAGCAAGTCTGGCTTGTGAACCAAGACCTGCAGGACCGGGTATTATCCTAACTGGATTTAGGTTTGAGGTAGATGGTTCAACACGAGTGCTACTAGAGACATGAACAACACCCGAAGGACCAGGTATTATTGTAACTGGATTTGTAGTGTAGGGAGATGGTTCAACATGTGTGCTATTAGAGGAACGAACAACATGAGTTAAATGAAGATCAGAATCATTAATATCTAGACTGTATTCCTATGCTTTATTTTCGTTGTTAAAACTGGCATCCATTTTGATATTGGTGAAGAAAACTTAAAAAATAAAAAAATAAATAAAAAAAAAAAAAAAAAAAAAGGGGATAAAATATAAAAAAATATAAAAAAAATGTTGTGTTTTTTATTCAATGATTATGTATAAGTTGGAATCCATTTTTAAATTAGACGAGTCACTGAATATATAGAAACATTGAATTGACTAGTCCCTAACATTGGTTTCATCACTTTGTATTTTACGTGATTTATGACATGATTTTGACAACTCACTGACAAACTAGACGAATCACTGAATATATAGAAACATTGAGTTGACTAGTCCCTGACATTGGTTTCATTACTATGTATTTTACGTGATTTATGACATGATTTTGACAACTCACTGACAAAGTAGACGAATCACTGAATATATAGAAACATTGAGTTGACTAGTCCCTGACATTGGTTTCATCACTATGTATTTTACGTGATTTATGACATGATTTTGACAACTCACTGACATATATGATAACTTTTACTTTTGAACCCTATAAATATCATAATATATTGATTTTGACAACTCACTGACAAAGTAGACGAGTCACTGAATATATAGAAACATTGAGTTGACTAGTCCCTGACATTGGTTTCATTTCAAAAACCTTTTGGTATTTTATGGATTTATGTCATGATTTTGAACAACTCCACTGCTCAAAGTAGACGAGTCACTGAATATATACAAACATTGAGTTGACTAGTCCCTGACATTGGCTTTATCACTATGTATTTTACGTAATTTATGACATGATTTTGACAACCACTGGCAATTAGTAACTATAGTTTAGCAAGAGTCATTGATTTTAAAAATTACAAATTACAATAAAAACAATACGAAATCCTAACATAATACATAGAGTTGTAAATTAAAATATTACATATATAATACAATAAAAACAATACGAAATCCTAACAGAATATATAGAGTTGTAAATTAAAACATTACATATATAAACTAGTGCGGTTTTAACATTAATATATTATTTCATTGCTTGGTTCGGTAAGTAGAATTAGTGACTCTTTGTGTGGCCCAATGAAAAATGAGTCACGGTTTGCTTCGACATGAACGTTCACAAAGCCCTCAATGATTGGATGGAACACTTGAAGTGAGCTATACCATTGCTGGACAATTTCTGCTTCCACTATTGGTTCGTTAGCATTACTGAATCCAAGTAGTTTGAGAAAATGACCTGCTGGGTGTAGAATGGTGAATAGCAAGTTGCACGATGAAATAATACCATCTTCAAAATCTAACGCCCATGCATAAATAATACGAAAAGCCCCGAAACCAAAGCTTCCAGAAATTATAAGAGAGTCTCCAAGCTGAGAAATATAGTACGGAGGTGAAAACTCCCCAACTCCTACCTGTTCAGGCATGTCTTGTACATGAAACTGGTGAGTAAGCAAATCAAATGAAACTATCAAGTAATTTTTGTTACAAATACCATCATCATTATAAAACTTTTCTGCGCCAATCCAGAAAATTTTACCATCTATAACTGCTTGACCTGACCATTTTATTCTTATTAATGGATGTGGCAAACAGTCATAATCAAGATTATACCAAGTTCTAGAGCTTAAAGTAGACACAGACATCATCCATGGACCGTCGGCGTATAACGGGTAATTTATCTTCAAAATGGTTGGGCTCTAGCTGACAGGATATTTTACCAAAACCAAAATATCGTTTTTGGTGAATCGGAGTTGATGGTGTGTAGTTAGGACTGATATTCCAACTGATTTTTTTATTGACGGGTTCCAAAGGAGAAGGGTTGAATTTTCTAAAAATGAAAAACACCATACCCTTTCAGATGAAGCCACTGGTTTTAGAGAGAAAACATTTAAATTGGAATCAAAATTCCTAAAGCCTAAATTTTAATCAAATGAATGGATATAACCTTGACTATTATGACTGAAACTTAAATTAAAACAACAAGTATTTATCTCACGACAACCATAATTTACGAATAGTCGAAACTTTCAATGGAAAAACTTCCATTGCTTTGTACAGCACGAAAGTTGATGTAAAGACTTCACGGAAGTCTATTCATGATATCCATTTGAATGTCAAACGGTATGTGGTCGGACTAATTATCTTTAAGAATAGTTGATAAAGGTTGTTAGGGTGATTTTGTAAGTAAATATTAGGGTAATGTTAATGAGTATTATTATATGGTAGTGATGTTACAAAAATTTCATTGACTTGTCTAGTTAATGTTTCTATTCAGTCAAATAATGTCATAAATCGCTTAAAATGGTAAGTGATGATACAAAGTTTCATTGACTTGACTAGTCAATGTTTCTATTCAGTCAAATCATGTCATAAATCGCTTAAAATGGTAAGTGATGATACAAAATTTCATTGACTTGTCTAGTCAATGTTTCTATTTAGTCAAATCATGTCATAAATCGTTTAAAATGGTAAGTGATGATACAAAATGTCATTGGCCTTGTCGTGCAAATGGTTTCTATTCGTTCATTCAAATGTCAGGTCAAATTGTCAAAGCATGTCATAATGCTTAAATTGGTAAGTATGATACAAAATTTCATTGTACTTTGTTTATATTCTACTCATTCCTAGCCAATGACTTTCCTAAGATATATATATATATTTATTTTTATATATCTAATCACAGTTAGTAGAATGAAAAAAAAACCTTAAGTTTACCAATCTATAAAAAATATGGGAAAATATTAAAAAAGTTTAAATGTTTGATTCATTATAACGGAGTGAAATCGAGAGTTCGGTTTGCTTGAAGTTTGACGTAAGCAATGTACATGGAAATGGTGATGAAGAAATTCAATTTGGAAGCAATTTAGCCATTAAATTTATCTGCTAGGTGTCGGTCAATAGACGATTATTTTGTTCGCACCGACGACGATAGAGTACAGTTTTTTATTGAATGTGTTGTAATTATGAAGATTAGTAGCACATATGTATGTTTCTCAACATAAAACATTATGCGATTTACTACAAGTATTTGGGAGTAAAATACATTTAAATTTTTTTGAAGAGATGTCCATTGCTATGTTAGATAGTTTAGAGAATGTTGTAATATGAATATATCGATAACTTATATATAATGTATGAATATATCTGACAATCATGTTATGGATTTGACTATTCAATAACTGTACTAAAACATTGATTTGACAAGACAATGACATTTCTTTCATCACTTATTTTTTGTAGCGATTTATGACATTATGGATTTGACTATTCAATAACTGTACTAAAACATTGATTTGACAAGACAATGACATTTCTTTCATCACTTATTTTTTGTAGCGATTTATGACATTATCTGACAATATTCAATAACTGTACTAAAACATTGATTTGACAAGACAATGACATTTCTTTCATTACTTATTTTTTGTAGCGATTTATGACATTATCTGACAATATTCAATAACTGTACTAAAACATTGATTTGACAAGACAATGACATTTCTTTCATCACTTATTTTTTGTAGCGATTTATAACATTATCTGACAATCTTGTTGGTTTTTCTTAAACTATAAATAATACTTTAGTTACAAATTTTTTAAAATTAAAGTTTTTAGAATTCATACCACAAAACTAAAAGCGTACCTTATTTATAAAAAAAGAAGATATGTCCGACAACATTCCATTTGACATTCAAATGGATATCATGAATAGACTTCCTGTGAAGTCTTTACTTCAATTTCGTGCTGTGTCAAATCAATGGAGAGGGAAGGATTATTGTATGCAACAGATAAGGGGTTCACCGTATGAATCTTTTGAGATGCTTCCGTATTATTGTTATAATCTAGAACGAAAAAACGAAGGGACAGTAACACGTATAAAAACAAACGAAAAAGGAGTTTTTGAGATGTTATTCATTGCCCTTGGTGCGTCGGTAAGTCATGATCATCTTTTTTAATTATTAAATAATAGTAGGTTACCATAGAATTATTATAATGT
>BQNB010092536.1:0-26592 GCA_026074375.1 Tanacetum coccineum | reverse complement strand
AAGTATTTATAGAATCACACTCAGAAGCATTAACTTGAACTGGCAACACTAAATTAGGCCTAACATCATTAAGTTAAACTGACAGCACAATGTTATGCCTAACAGTAGTAAGTAACCCAATAACCTAAGACTAACAACATTAAGTTTTAAGTTACTAGTACTAACTTCAATTTCTTTCCAAAAAGGACTTCTTTCATCAATTGGTTCTTCTCACAAGCTCTCTTTATGTTTTTATGCTCATAATATCTCTCAATTCTTTTTGCTCACATAATCACTCATTTTTTTTATTCACACATCTCTCTTTCTATTTTTAAGCTCACTTAATCTCTCATTTCTTTTGTCTTACCAAATTACTCTTTCTATTTTTATGCAACATATTTGATAGTTTTATACATAGTTCCATCAATTCCAATAGTTTCATATTGTCCTCCCCACTTCCAAGTGTGTAACCGCTTGAGAGAGGTAGATAATTAGACTGTTTAGAAGTAGTTTCAAACCTAGTTTGAGCATCCACATCCCCTAATATGGCATCTTGGCACCTGGGACCACTACCTGAACCAATTTCCTAAGAACTTGATTAACCGGGAAGTATGATTCCCGGGTCGTTATCCCCAACGATTTGTGAAATTGAAACCACGTTTGATGTTCGGACAATGATTTGAATTGGAAACAAAGATTGATTTGATTATCTACTTCTACAAATTAAAATAAGCAAATGATAACAACTAAGCACGAAAACAAATACGGGAAATTAAACTTTAACTAAAAACGCAAAACGGGAACCTAAACGGCAGTTAAAAATCCTAAATTTCCAAAATTAAACCTAAATTGAATTTTTCTTTTTAAATAGACGCTAATTGACTAAAAAGTAAGTATAAAGAAAACTAGAACAAAAACGGAATTGAAATGAGCTTAAAACACAAAAAATGTAAACGGGAACGAATCCCGTTCTTTAAAAAATGAAATTTCGCAAATTAAACCCTACGAAGGCAAAACTAATTTTCCTAGGAACTTTACGATAAAAGAAAATTTTCTAAAATTTTTTTTATATTTTTTTGATTATTTTTCTATTTTTTATGATTTTTTTAAGTTTTTAATAAAAATAAATGTTTAAAAATACTAAACTAATTATAAAAATTCTAGAAAAAATACAGAAAATAGCTTAAACTAATACGGACCTAGGAAAAATAAGCTTGGGGTCACAGCTTAATGAATAAGCCACGAAATAAGCATAAAACAGCTTATAAGAATTAAATTTTGCAAAGGAATAACGAAAAAGACCCTAGAGCGCGTTGGTAGTGGAGTGTGTGTTGTGTTGTTATAAAAGGGTAGAGGGTGTTGAGGTCGGGGGTTCGAGCCTTGCTCACCCCCGATTTCCACCTTCCCCTTTTTTTTGAAAACTTATAAAAGCAAAGTTGTAAATAAGCTAAAAATAAGCACTTTTAATAAAAGAAACTTTTAATGAAAAGCCCTAAATAAGCTGTTAAACAGCTTAAAACTATATAGTTACTACTTAACTTTCTTTTTGGTATTTTTCTTAAACTGATAATCTAAAAAAACACAATAAGCTGAGTTTATGACAAATTAAGCTGCTAATAAGCTAATACTAACCTAAAGAGCTAAATGAACAAGAATAAGCACAAAGAACAAGCCATAAGCTAGAAATTCAAAATAAGCACTTAACAAAATTTAGAGCCAAACAGTCCCTGCAGGGACCTTTGAGCTTATTTTTATATAAGCTCTTGGATCCTTGTAGGGAAATGACTTATGCAAGCTTACTCTACAACTAATAAGCTTCCAAAAATAACTTTTAGAACAAGGTTTGAAAATCAATTGCTTATTGAAAAGGCTTCTTGAAACAGCTTATACTAAGAACACTTAATACTTTTGGTTTTTTAATTTGAAAAGACAAGAAGCTATTTTAAAAGCTAAAATCAGATAATCAAATGAGCTTAACTTCAAAAAGCAAATTGAAACAGATAAGCTATGGACCCTAATCTATTTGAAATCCAAATATCAAATCCTAAAAGCTACTTTCACTAACTGAAAGCTTATCATGAAAATTTCCTTTTTGTCTTCTAGAACTGCTGATGCAGTTGACACTCAAATGTCCAAACTATAACAAATGCAGGCTTAAGATCCTTTATTCTACTCTATTTTACTAGACTAAATGCAAATTAAGCAAAGAAAAAAGCTAGAAACTGAATAAGACTAATACTTCAAATGCTAACTAACAGATTTTAGTTTTTAATAAACCAACTAATGAAAACTAATTTAAAGCTAATTTAACTTATAAATCTTATTCAAATCAGTTTAAATGAGAGATTTAATCAACTATAAGAGGCCAAGTGGTCACAAACAGCACTAACTTGTGGTTAGTGCTGTTGTCCCAAACACCCCTTTAAAAGTTTTAAAATCCATTTAAGCTTATGAAATAGAAATTTAATGAGCAAAAGTTCAATACCAGATAACAAATAGCCAAAAACAGATCTTATGAGCTTATACTAACAATCAAATAAGCTAGAATCTAACAACTACTCATTATGCTAAATATTTTTGGATTTTTAATGATTTATAAGACAAAATATGAAAAACTAAGATCTAAACTACAAAAGCTAAAAACAGATGATCAAACATTATCAATAAGCTCAATGAAACAGTATTAAGCACAAATAAGCTAGAGTTAAGCAGAAAATAAGCAAATGCAACTTATTAAACTAAGATACTTGAATTTAAAAGAAAACTTACAGAAACCTTAGCTAAACAAAGGCAATAAGCTCAAGGAGCTATTTCTACAGCTCTAGCTTATCAAATGATAAGCTAGTAAAGTCCTTATGAACTCATCCATGGCTAGTTCATCATCCAAAAGCTTAAAATCCAATAAGCCGAGGTATTAAGCTATTTTTTAGATTTAAGTATATTAAGAGTTTATTAATAGCTCAATTTGAGCTTAGAGACTCAAAGAGCTTGATCTGAGCTTATGAGAAGCTTATGTAACATTACTAGTTTATTAGACACAGTTTGAGTAAAAGTGAGCTTTAGAAAGTAAGATCAAATTTGAATTCTATTAATGAAATACTGCTTAAAATATTGAAAAAGGAAATTACATTAAACAAACATTAAGCTAAAACATTTTAACTGAAAATTATAAAAGCTTTTTTTTACTAAAAAAACAGGAAAAGAGAAAAGATAGATCTATGTGAGGAGTGAGCTCATATTTATAGCTGTGATGAGAAGCTTCTAGGTCCTGATTCAGTTATATCCTCCTCTTAATCTCGTCTATATATTCCTTTCAATCATTGGTACTCTAATCTTGGCCCTTGGATTAACTTGATGATCACACGGATTACCATCGTGGCAATCCGTGATGTGACACTTATGCTTCTTTTCCATGTGATTTAGTGTAAAATCTTGCATCCTTGTGTGTTTTCTCACAATCCACGTGGCATTCCCTTTGTGGGGATTGACCAATAAGAGGCTCTTATGACGTTTTACTCTGCCCACTCATTCCTTGTTACTTGAATTGTTGAGCCACACACTTAATTGGAATTACCCCTTTGATTTGAGCTCGAGGTAATTTTGCCATTACCCTTTTGATTTAGATGCCGTAAATATTGGAGACGACGATGAACAGTAACAATAGTTTTCCCCGCGTTTTTAGTTTTATAAAAGGGGAGTTTGACTTTGGTTTTGACCCGGGTAATTTGTTTATGTATGATAATAGAAATGAGTTTTGGGCAAGAGAATAGTTTGAGGCTCAGGATAACAAAAAGTGGTAGTTGGGCCGGTTTATGTGGAGTTGTTATAAGGGTTAACGGGTGTTAACTCTTTATAAATTAAAGAGTTAAAACCCGTATAGGGTTATTGGGACGTTATTTTTGCAAATTTTTAGTTTCTGTTCAGAGGAACTGATTTGGAATATTTTTGGTTTGTCATTTAGTGGTTGACTTTGGTTGACCAAGTTTTGACTTTTGTTGACCTTTGATAGCATTCTCCCGGCTCTTTGTGTTCTCTTTTCCGTTCCCGTGTCCGTGTTTGTCCGGTTTTTGACCATAATTCTTGAGATTATGCAATATCCCGTACCTACAAAATCACAAAGACCGAACAAGCAATATACAAGCATTTAATCACATTTTGGTCTTTTTAGTGCCATTTGATTGATATAAAAAACGGATATGTATTATTCCCTACAAATTCAAACCTATCAAGAATCGTTAGCTAGACTCCTGCTTCTAGAGTTCATTCTTTCAGAAAGAAGAGAGTGATTGCTTCCTTTTGGTCATTATAATCTTCTTCTTCATGATATATCTTGAGTCAGTGGCCGTTAACAATAAACATTTTTCCAACTTTTCCATAGAGTTAGACATATCCGGATGGATATTGATGTTTTACTACGTATGGTCCTAGCCAGCGAGATCTGAGATTCGGTTGCTTGAATTTATACTTTGAATGAAAGAGCAACACTTTGTTTTCGTGTTTGAATTCTTTTCTTATCTTGAGTTTCCTGACATGCCAGACTTTCATTCTTGCCTTGTATAGACGAGAGTTTTCATAGGATTGATGTCTTAGTTTGTCTAACTCATGTAATTGAAACATTCATTTCTCACCAGCAGTGATGAGATCTGGGTTATGGTTTTTCAGTGCCCAATATGCACGGTGTTCAATTTTAAATGGTAAATGGCAATTCTTTCCATATATGAGTTTGTACGATGTTGTTCCGGTTGATGTTTTGTAAGCTGTACAAAAAGCCCACAGGTTTTCTTGACCAGATAGCGGGATTGTCTTTAGCAGTCTTTTCAAGAATTCTTTTTAGAGCTCTGTTCGTGCTTTCAACTTGACCACTTGTTTGAGGGTGGTATGATGTAGAGAATCGGTGGTTAACTCCATATCTTTTCATGGTTTTTTCCACTATCTTGTTGCAGAAATGAGTTCCTCCGTTGCTTATGAGAGCTTTGGCCATTCTAAAATGGCAGAATAGTTTCTTCAAAAAAGTAATAACAACTCTGGTATCGTTTGTTGGTAAAGCTTGTACTTCGGCCCATTTAGAAACATAGTCCACAGGCACTAAAATGTATTTAAACTTGTATGATTTCAGAAAGGGTCCCATGAAATCGATACCCCATATGTCAAAAATTTTACATACTTGAATGTTATTTAAGGGCATCTCATCACGTTTTGAAATATTTCATGTCTTTTGACATGCTTCGCAGAGGCGAACTTAAGTATCAGCTTCTTTGATGATGGTCGGCCAGTAGAAACCTGAGTCTAAAACTTTTTTAGCTGTGGTGTTTGGTCCATAATGTCCACCGGTCGAACCGTGGTGACATTGATCTAAAATGGTTCGGGTTTATGGTCCAAAGATACATCGTCTGTCATACCGTCAGAACATACTTTGAAGAGGTAGGGTTCCTACCAGAAGTAGTGTTTGATGTTTGAGAAAAAAAAATTATTTTGCTGATACGTCATTCGTTTAGGTATGATGTCACTTGCTAATTAATTTGCAAAGTCTAAAAACCACGGTTCGTCTTCAGTGTTTATTTCCATAAGAGTTTCTCCAGGAAAATTATCATCGACTTTACTGTCATCACCTGTTTCTTCATTTTCAATCCGAGATAGGTGGTCAGCTGCAACATTTACTGTACCTTTTCTATCTTTTATTTTGATATCAAATTCTTGTAAGAGTAGAATTCAACGGATAAGGCGTGGTTAGCATCTTCTTTCTTGAATAGGTGTCTAAGAGCTGAGTGATCAGTGTGCACGATCGTCTTTGATAGTACTAGATAAGATTGAAATTTTTCAAAAGCAAAGACTATAGCCATAAGTTCTTTTTCAGTGATTGTGTAGTTCTGCTAAGATGCGTTGAGAGATTTGCTTGCAAAGTATATCGGGTGAAAAATTTTACCTTCTTTTTACCTAAGATTGCTCTGACTGCGAAATCACTTGCATCACACATGAGTTTGAAAGGAAGACTCGAGTTTGGACTTACAATCACATGAACACATGTGAGCTTTTCTTTTAATATCTTGAATGCGTTTTGACATTCGTCATTGAATTCGAATGGAGTATCTTTTTCGAGTAACTTGGTGAGAGGACGGGCGATTTTTGAGAAATATTTAATGAATCTTCGGTAGAAACCGACATGTCCTAGAAAGCTTCTAATACCTTTGATATTAGTGGGTGGTAGAAATTTGGAGATTACGTCGATCTTTGCTTTATCGAATTCGAGGCCTGCTTCGGAAACCTTGTGTCCAAGTACAATTCCTTCTTTAACCATGAAGTGACATTTTTCCCAGTTAAGGAAAAGTTGTGCATCTTTGCAACGTTGAAGCATTTTATTGAGATTGTTTATACAGTGATCAAAAGTGCTTCCAAAGACGGAGAAATCGTCCATGAATACTTTGACTGATTCTTCGATCATGTCATGAAATATAGCCAACATGCACCTTTGGAAAATAGCTGGAGCATTACATAAACCAAAAGGCATGCACCTATAAGCGTATGTACCAAAAGGACATGTAAATGTTATTTTTTCTTGGTCCATATGATCGATTGGTATTTGCCAATATCTAGAAAAACCATCAAGGAAACAAAAGTATTTATTTCTTGCTAGTCTTTCTAACATTTGGTCCATAAACGAGAAAGGAAAATGATCTTTTGTAGTTGCTTCATTGAGTTTTCGATAGTCGATACATACTCTCCAACCTGTAACAGTTCTTGTTGGGACAAGTTAATTTCTTTCGTTAGTAACAACTGTAATACCTCCTTTCTTTGGTATACATTGAATCGAGCTTACCTAATGGCTATTGGCGATTGGATAAATGATACCTGTATCGAGCAGTTTAACTATTTCTTTTTTTACAACTTCTTACATGTTTGGGTTTAATCTTCTTTGTTTTTAAACAACTGGTTTTTTATCTTTTAGGAGTTGAATTTTATGTTTTCAAAAAGATGGACAGATTTCGGGAATGTCTGTTGTTTTTTAAGCAAAGGCTTGCTTGTGTCTTTTAAGAAAGGATACGAGCTTTTTTTTTCTTCAGAGAGCTGAGATGATATGATAACAGAAAGAAAAGAGGGTTCTTCCAAGAATACATATTCTAGGTTATCAGGAAGAGGTTTGAGTTCAAGATCCGTAGGAGGTTCTTCAAAAGATGTTTTGATCTTGTAATTAGTGTTAAAGGTGATTTTTTAGAAGGGTGGTTCTTTGGTGTCGGATTCGGATTCGGATTCAGAATTTTCATCGGTAGTCATTGCCATGAACTCATCAAATTCAGCAAAGAGTTTTTCTTCAAGGATGGTTCCTTCAATGGAATGGAGGATTTCACTACCTTCATCGAGAAGAGCATCAAAATCTTCTTCTATGATTTCGTCGATGACATCGATACTAAAACATGTATCATCGTTTAAATAGGAGTGTTTCATCGCATAATCGATGTGAAAGATCATTCATTCAGTTCCAACTCCGAGATTGAGTTGCTTCTGTTTAACTCGAATTACTACATCGACAGTGTGAAGAAAAGGTCTTCCTAAGATAAGGGGAACTTTACTATCTTGTTCCATTTCTAGAATAACAAAATCAGCAGGAAAGGTAAATTTACCAACTTCAATGAGCATATTTTTAGTTATTCCATCAGGGTATTGGAATGATCGATCGACTAATCTTACGCTCATTTTAGTAGGTTTTAGAGTTTCGAGAGATAATTTCACGTATAAGGAATACGGCATGAGATTAATGCTAGCACCAAGGTCGGCTAAAGAATTTCATGAGAAAGCTTTGTTGAAATTACATGGAATAAGAAAACTTCCGTGGTCTCCAAGTTTTGGTGGAACTTTGTTTTGAAGTATCACAGAACTTTCATCGCTTAGGAAAGCGGCTGAGATTTGTTCGATTTTGAGTTTGTTATTTATGAGTTCCTTTAGAAATTTGTCATAGTTGGGCATTCCAGCTAAAACATCAACAAGAGGTACGTTGATTCGAACGGCTTGGATCATGTCGAGGAATTTTCCATATTGAGCTCCATTTTTTATTTTCTGAGGCATTGAGGATATGGGATTTTTGGTTTGTATGGTTTGGGTATCGGTGTTTCTTTGACTGGTTTTAGTGTTTTAGGTTTGGGTTTCAGTGTAGGTTCATCATATTCATCATCACTATCGAAGTTGATAGGAGTTTCGGAATCATTTTGTTGATCATTTAGGTTATCTGGTGGGTCATAAGATTTACCACTCTATGTAAATATGGCATTTACATTCTCGTTTCGAGATTGTGGTAGTTGGTAAGGTTTAGATGAACTACCTTTCGTGTTAGGTTGAGTGTTACTAGGAAGAGATCCTGAAGGTCGACCAGATTGCTTGTCAGCAAGTATGTCGAATTTAGCTTCAAGATTTTGAATTGATGCTTGATGATTTTTGGTTGTTGTTTCGAGTTTGTTTTTGAGATCCATAAAAGTTGCGCGATTCCCAATGTCGTTATTTTAAGAGAGATTCTCTTGCACTGACCCAAACCCATAACAATATCTTTGCACCCCCGCTGTGTAGAGAATAGAAATGTTCATTGATAGGAGATATATAGGATTAGAGATGCTCACACTCACGTTCTCTACATAGTGCCTCGTACGAGATAAATCTAGTGTGAGAGTATAGATAAAGGAGATGAATCATGAAATAAGATTGGAGTCCATCGGTAATGTGTGTTGTTATTCTGCGTCGATTTCAAGTTTGCAATGAATTTGGGCACTCTTGGTTCAGGGAGAGGGATGGTTAGGTCTCATCGTCAAGGTTTGTTTGTTTTGACGAGATTGATAATCTTTGTACTGAGCATCTTATTTTCTTAGTTATGGCATACTTTGAGCCATAATTTTGTTTAGTGTCAGAATTACTGCCCAACCTCAGCGGCGAAAGCAATGGTTTTCTTAAAGAGATGATTTGGTTTTTTTGATTTTTAGCCAGTCGAGATTGAGTAAGACTTTAGTCTTCGAGAGCTGATAAGCTGTTTTAGAGTTTTTTATAGAAGGAAATATTACCACCAGCTGCGGCATTTAGAATTCTTGGTTTTTTTCGTTGAAGACTATGGCTAAAAGATTTGGATAATGTTGCCTTTGGAAGGTTGTGCCATGGCAAAGTTTCAGTGAATTTCCTGTATACGAAGACAAGCATCGTTAGGGATTCGTTTTTTATGTTGAGACAGGCTCAGATTTTTCCATGGAATCGATCAAAAAAGGGCTGGGGGGAAGAATGGCTAATGAAAGCGATTTGAAGTTTCTATCACGGTTTTTTTGACAGTTCCTTCGGTGTGTTCGTTCCAAACCATGTTTATTGCTTCACAGACGTGAGGTGATAGGGGAGGAAACATCAAATAGGCAGACAACTTCATTCTCGGTGGTCTTTGTATTGTATACACTTCGCATATTCTAAGGAATTTGTGAATGTGTTTGTGAGGATCGGTTTTGGTTCTATCATCAAACTGGTTTAGCACCTTGATGAGAGTTCAAGTGGTTTACCTTTAATGGCGAATTATTTGCAGTTTTTTAGGGAATGGTGATTGCGGAACCGGGGAGTCGGAGCTGAAAACTCGGTCGACAGCCACATGGGTTATTATCCAATGGTTCGTTTATTTACGAAGAATATCAAGAAGTGAATGTTGATACAAAAGTGACGATCCTTGATTAGGTTCCGAATTAGGATGAATACGGAATTGTTTGGCTCCGGTTCCTGTATAAATTAAGTCTTGATGTATGAGACTGCGCACTAAGGAATATCAAAGCACGTTAGGCTTACAGTGGGATTGTCTCCTCATTTATCCTCCGGCCTGAGAGTAATGTAATCGGTTAGGTTTTTGGTAGAAGTTAGGGTGTTATGATGGGCTGTACATTAGATGAGAGCCTTGGAGGGGCTATCTATATAATCACCATAACCTATGGCTTTGGTCCCATTAACTAGGTTAGTATTACGAGAGGTCTCACCGTTATTTTGTAACCGGAGAGGTCTCGCGTTATTTAGGTTTTCTAGTGGGCCCACCTAATGATTATGACTCGTTCGTAAGGGTGTTCTAGATACCTGCGAACGTTGTGCGCTTGTTGGGCATCATGGGTCCTAAATCTCGTCCGTGATAGCCCATATGTCATGGGCGTCCCCATAGGCAGTACCTTTTGGGCCTTGGAGCCCGTATTATTGATGTCGCAATGGCCTTTTTTTCATGGGCCTGGGTAGATGTACTATTCGTGGTCGGGGGCATGAACCGAGGTTTTTGGACTATTACGTATCATGTCCCCCTTAGTTGGTACGCTTGGTAAGACGCGGATGCTAGACTAACAAATAGTCCGCGGTTTGTGGTTATCGGTGGGTGCAGGGTTATGACAATTCATAATTCCTGGATTCTGACTATTGATTTATTAAAGAAAACAAGAAATTTTCCCGCAAAACAATGAATCTTGGTCAATGTGGAGGTCTGCAAACCACTCTCTCGCTCTCGCGCCTCCTCAATACCAATAACTACTTTAACTTCCACGTCAAAATACAAAACTAAACCCCACCTCAGCTTCATATATGAAGCGCTTTATTACCCTGTGTGTGTCGACACGCTCTAAGAATTAAACAAATCACTCACAATGTTAACTACAAGCATTTATTTTTTATAAGAGTTTTCTTAGTTGTTTGTGTGTGTTTGACCAAAAATAAAAAAATCTCTTCCAACGACTCCATCAATAACATCCTCTAACCATATAACCCACATACACCATATGGTTCCTCTGATCACTAACACCTCCCCTAGTCCTTAGGATATTTAGTATGTGTAAGATCGCTTCTAATCATTCTACACGTTATTACGTTGACATACTCAAGAATATCTCATTACTCTCGTTAAGGTACGGTATTCCCTTATGAATCTATCTAAAGTTTTTATATCTATCAATCTATGTACTACGAATAACACTCTCAATACTCTACAAGTGATGTGCAGTGCAAACTTACTTGTACTCTCCTATCACCCTCCCACCCCCATCAAGGAGACTGGTGGAGATGACTGAAGGATCTTCTCTCACAATCAGTAGGTCGCCTCATTCCTCGCACCACAAACGCACCCTCTTCACGTGCAGTAGATTCGGTATGCGAGTTGAGTTATAGCGTCTTTCCCAGAGGGGGAAGGTTGGTGTATACACACGGTTAATGATGTTTAGCCTTTTCCCGAACTGTGTACCCCTTTCGTTGTTTATGTGCAAAAGTCTTATTATTATCAGGTTTCATATTTCCAATTGCAATTGTCATAGGCGCGGCAAAATAACCATTTTCGAGGTTAATTGCCGCATTTGGCAATTAATTCCACTGTCCATTTGTTCCGCGCCTTCTATCAACACCTCTTGGGCTCAAAGGATGGGTAATCGTTTTCAAGCGCGTTCGGGCGGCGTTTGCAGTGCTTATTACCAAAAATTAGAGCGCTAATTAAAGGGTTTTGGAGGGAGATGTTCTTCTGGGTAGATGATGCATGTTTTCCCATTGGGATTGCGCAGCATTCTTACTCAGGGGTCATTGCCGAGGGATATGAGAGGTTTTTTCAACCCCCGGGTCGTATATATAGAGGATAGCGCGCTCACTTATAATTGAGATGTATTCCCTATCAATGCATTCCGACACGAAAGCATTTCTATGCCAAATAGGAATTAGTCGTAATTATTTCCAAAGACCCGAGGAAAGTGCGACTTTTATAGGCGATGACGGCAGTGGGTGGGGTACCTTGTCTTCCTTTCTCCATAGCTAGGTTGTGTAAGCGGCTCTATTTTATTTAAGCTTATGTAACCATTTGTTTTTTGTTTTCATTTTGTGCGCGCGCGCGCAGAAATGGATTTATTTAGCGTGGTTCATTTGCATATAAGTCCCAAGTGGTGATCCGAGGGGGTGCGCCATTTATGAGATGGTGAGGAGCCTATATGGAAAGTACTGCTGGTTAGCGCGCAATGGTACTGTGTGGAGCAACCAGAGGTTGAGAGTACTGATGTATTAGCACCCACACCACTGCGCAGTGTACCAGGTGCAACTGTGGAGCCCCCCAGGCTAGACGCAACAAGCGTTGGTTCTTCAGAGGATGCTGATGTCGCAGGGGCTGAAAGTGAGGCTGGAGAAGTTGACTCTGGGTTGAAACGCAAGAGGGCCACCAGTGATGACGGTGCGTCATGTCAGTCTAGGTGGTAGTACATCGACTGAGGAGGAAACCCCGGATGCGCCACCCACGCTTGCTGCTAAGGAGGTGACCGAGACTCCTCCCCCCAAGTAAGTAATTTAGCCTCTATGTCCGTCCAGTAATAGTGTTTATTGTACGCAATCATAATAAAGTAATGTGGAATCCTCATTATTGGTTGGTTGTTTGCTATTTGTGCGCAGTGTCGAGGCTACTAGCGATTCCTCTGCGCCGGTGACGCATGTTGTACAGTCCCCACCCCAGACTAGTCCCTTGACTGCTGATGACATATCAAGGAGGGATCGGGAGACAGGTCCCAAGGCGTTTGAGGGTATGCCAGTGGATCAGCTTATGAAGGAGTTTGATATGGTCACTGCGCAGCAAGCCGCGCTGGTGGCGCAGCTGAGAGCAAGGTTTTCTAGTGAACGCAGCTAGAGTGTACAAAGGATGAAGAGATTCTGCACTGCTGAAGACACAGTGGCTAGCTTATGCGCTGGTGATGCGAGCGAGTCTTCGAGGTCTTATGCACAGAAGCTTGCCCGAGGAAAAAATGAGCACTGGGCTTGTCAAGGTTTAGAGCAAAGAGCGCTAGTGAATTCTGCGATTTAACAAGGCAAGTTGTCATGGGTTGTGAAGTATTTGGAAGGGGGGGGGTTAAGAACAACATTTTGCTGGGATGGATGAGTTTCACCAGAGTGTGGAGGGAGCTGTTGGAGATAGCAGGAGGAAGAAGTTACGCAAACTTCAGTATTGAGTATTGATGAGAGCTTTACCTCATTGTTGTCCGCTATTGCTTGAGCGCGAGGTGGGCTCATAAGCCATGGTCTTCGCCTTGCTGCCATGAGCGCTTTAGAATCTCAGGAGGTCAAGCAGTCCTTTGGGGATGTTGTGAAGTGTGCATTGGCACGTGGTAAAGCGGAAGCGGTGGAGGAACTGCATGAAAAGAAGTTGCTGACAGTGCCTGTCGCCCAGGTACCTGGATATAATGATAATGCATATGAGGAGCTTGTTGTGTGATGGAGCACGACGATGAATTGTTAGAGCATGCCTCTTCATATTTTGCACAGCTGGAGCATAGTGACCAGGATTACCCCCTAGATGTGATAATGACGGGTTAACTCTTGGCTAGGCTTCCCGATGGGCCGTTGAGGGCCCCGCTGATTATTTTCTTCAAGGCCGGGACCTGGCGCTATCACGCGCAGGTTCCTATACTTAGCCCATCGGTTGACACACACCTAAATCCTTTTGCCCTGCAATGGAGATTCCGTTGAAGGAGTCTTTAGAGGCCCACGCCATAAGGCTTGCTAAGAAGAAGGGGGTGAAGGGCAAGGCAATATTATGCGGTGTTGGTGCAGCGCACATCCCCCGTTCTGATGGAGTACCAGTTAGCGTGGCGACTGTGTCACCTAAAGATAGTGAACTTCTGGGGAAGCTTAAGGGATGGCTGCTGGAGATGCTGCGTACCAAGTTGGCAGTTTCTGAGAAAAAGTCGTTGTCACAGCATCTAGGCTTTCTTCCTTGTGCAAACTTATCGTTTTTTTGTGTATGTTGGCAAATTTTGTTTAATCAAACTCATGGTTCTTTTGTAAAAGTTATCCTTTGGGACCCATAGTATAGGTTGTTTGTTGTTGTGGCTTGTGCGATTGTACGCACACAATATATGTTATAGAAGTTGACAATATGTTTGTGCACAATTAGTTGCCTTTGCATGAAGACTTGTTTGTGATGTGGCTTATTCGTCAATTGTTGTGTGTGATACATAGTACATTACTAAGTTCATGACTGCAAAATATGCTAAGTTTACAGTATGGGTTAGACATTATAATTACATGCGGCGTTACCGCTCATACCTATTCATGAAGTCAAAAGTTTTGGACTCCTAATTTGTTAAACGTTGCACGTGTGCGCTTGCTGCGCATCCATGTGGATTATTGCGATTTAAACTTACTCCAACGTCTTGAAGAAAGGTTTTGTTTAACAAAGGATTCTTGATCCAATGGTTGATGGTTTGCAACCCTTCTTTACTCAACGATGTCATTTTAGTAGGTCTTACTCATCCTTTTCCACGTGGGTATTAGGTGCATGAAGCCGCGTAGGCACAGAATAATGTAAATATAAATATTGGTACATAATTAGATACTCACAATAAGCATGTAAAGTGAAATTGTGTCGAGGAAGTTAGCTTGGAAACCGCGACTTTTAATTAATACTTGCAAAATAAAAAACATTTTGTTCTTAATAAAAATAACATAAGTACGATATACTAGTGAGGCACTTCCCTAAAGATAGCATTTCTTGAGATTGCTGAGAATATTCTCACGTGCGGGGCAACTCACGCCCATCCCATGTCACGCAGGTTGTATGCTTCCTTTTCCAATGTGCTTCCGTAACTCGTAGTGGTCCTTCCCAACTTTGGTCCTAGCTTTCCTGTGTCTTTCCGTGTGGGCTTGCGTCGTTTAGCCGATCGCTCACGAAAGTCTCCTGGTCTAAAAATGAGGACTCCTCGAACTTTAGCGTAATAATGTCCCTTCATTTTTAACTTTGCTTTTTCATCACGTTAGGCTGCTTGTTCTGAGCCTTTCCTCTCAATATGTCCATGTCTATACGTCGTCGTTCGTCATTGGTTGCGATATTGACCTCCGCGGTACGGAATTTAGTTGGCATTCGATTACGGCTCGGTATAACGGCTTCTCGTCCCATAGACAAAGAGGAGAAGGGAGTTGTCCTTGTGCTAACTTTATTGTTGTGCGATGTGCCCACATGACATGTGATAATTCCTTCTACACCACTGCATTTATGTCTATCAGGCGCGGTTGATTCCATTCGCTAGACTACAATTTGAAGCGCTAACAAACCGTTGGTCTGTGGGTGTTTAACCGACGCAAAACGCTGTGTGCTAATGCTTAATCTTGCGAACCAGTCTATGAAAGGGTTATCACTGAATTGTTTCATTGTCAAAACTATTTCTCCAGGTAATCCATAACGGCACCACAAGGTTATCCCATAACAAAATGGTTTACCTGATTCCAGTGATTGTGTGCGACGCTTTCGCCTCGATCCCATTTAGTAAAGTAGCTATAGTCATGATAAGAATTGCAATCCTCACGCATGCGACAGGGAAGGGACCAGCGATGTCGATACCCCACTTGTGGAATGGCCATGGTGAGGTGATGGGTGTTAGCTCCTGTTGTGGTTGGCTCGGGATTGGTCTATGTACTGGGCATCATGCATTTCTTTATCATGTCGCCTGTTCGCGTCGCAGTGCCTGGTGGGCCAGTAGTACCCAGACAGTAAGGGCTCTTGCTACTACAGATCCGTGGTCCTGAGTGCGTGCACTACTGCATGATGAACGCTGAATCTGCAAGCACATAGTCTGCCTGAATAGGTCTGACGCATCGGAGCCATGGTTGTAGGAACGAACGTCGATAGAGGACACCATTTCGAAGTTCGAATCTCTGCGCCGTGCGGCGTATTCGCCGGGCATCCTTTTGTTCATGAGGGAGCGTGCCCTTGCTTATGAATTCGATGATAGGGGTCATCCACGTAGATCCTGCTCTTCTATCACCGGTAGATTTCTCCATATCCGAGATGGATTTCGCGCGCTTCAAGATTTCGACCAACACCAGCTTGGATAGGTGCGCGAAGCGTTGTGATGCCTATCTTACTTTAAGGCATCCGCTTTTTTGTTGGTTCACCTCTAGGAACTTGACTATGGTGGAATCTATCAAAGCCCTGGACTTTAGTGACTTGGTCTTGTCGAGGTATTGAATCATGTTGTCTTCTTGCCACATACTCGCCCAACCACTATGGTTGGCTACTAAATGGGATGTCCACTTTTGCTTCAAGGTTACGTTTCCACCCTCGAGCTGCAATGCGTAGTTCCCCCGCATTAGGCCTTCGTCTCTGCCTCGTTCGTTCGTGGTGTGAATTCATAAGCGCATGTGCGTAGTGAATTCCATTCCTTATGGCGTTAGTGAGGATGAGGCCTGCGACCGACCGTCCACGCATGACGACCCATCCAGTGAATAAGATCATGGTTCTTGGAGTTTTTACTTCGCTCTGGGGGAGATTACAGCATCGGGTTTCTGTTTTTCGATGAGAAAATCCTGTCCAATATCTATCCTTTCCACTACGGTGAGTGGTCTATTAAATGTGATGTTTTATGCTCCCCTAGCAACACGCTCCACTTTTGTAATCGCCCTGACGCATCAGGTTTAGAGATAACCTGTTTGATGGCGATGGTGATATTCCTGGTCTTCCAATAATGCCATTGTATGGCGATGGTGATCTGATCACCATAAAATTCATCCAGGCTGTTGTGGAGTGCTCCTTATTGCCAACCATAACCGGTAATCGTATTTGCCCCATGGGCCATATCTTTTCTCCCGTGAAGCCAGTCAACGACGTCGTGGCCGGGTTTAACTGACTTTTTACTTTAGGGCGCAGTCTTTGGAAGCAATGTTCGTACAGTATGTCTGCAGATGCTCCTCCATCAATGTACATGCGGTGGATGTCGTGACCCGCTGCATTTATCTCGATGGTAAGTGGCTCCACCACTGCGTTGTCCGCAGTTAAAGTGGGGAAAGAGATGCCACTTCCATGCGAAAATTTTTGGCTGACTTTTTGCTTAGTTTTTCGCTGCCATGACTGCACCATATAGATGGTGTCAGCCTTGTCTCTAGGTGCGTCTTTCTTACCTCCTGCTCACTTTGTTTATCTTTATCTTCCTTGATGTTCTTCCCAGGTGATCAATTGCCTTCCTTTACCAATTTGTCAATTAGCTGGGTAGTTGGACGCATCATTGGTAGTGAAGGCCCTTTGCCTATGATACTCACAATATTCCGTTCCACATGCCGTTGCTCTTTGGATGTGGGCTATTGGTGGTGGTCTTGGGAAGTTTGCACCGTCTGGTCATTGCGGTTTCTCCTTTGGGGTCAATAGTCAGTGGGGTGTACTTGTTGTTCCCCTGCCCGCCCCTCTGACCGCGGTAGCTGTTGTTGCGACTGCTACTCTGGTCATTGGATTGTCTCCTGGACTGTTCCTGTGACCTGTTGTTTGAGTAGCCTTTTCTGACTGTACGCGACGGCGGCTGTATTTATCCTTGAAGATAGGACCTTGTGCGTTTCATCAACTCATCAAAGGTTTGGGAACCCTATCATTCAACCGTTTGATAAGTTCTGGGTTATTTATTCCATTCATAAACCCTGAGATCTTGAGAATTTCGGGGCACGCCTTGACGTGTATGCATTCGTCCTTTTTAGCGTTCTATCGTAGGCGTATGTGGAACTCCCTTGGCGCTGTTTCACCCTGGCCAGCTCGACAGGGTTCTTGGCACACTTCTTCCTTTGAGTAAAATTTAAGCGGAATGCCTCTTCGCAACTCTTCAAAAACCCATCAATGCTTGAGTGGTAGTTTGCTGAACCAGACGTTCCGCGGTTTTTCCCTTTCTAACGTGATTGACACATGGCACCACACGGGTTGTGGCCAGTTTTTCAATGTGGACCAGCCGATTCGAAAGATTTTTAGATGGTCGTCCAGGATCACCTGTCCCATCATAAGTTTTTACGTTAGCAGGCATGCGCCTTTTCTTATCCTCCGAGAAATCGCTAATGCGCCGCGTAAATGCGTCGACCTTTTGGCGACGCCATGGACGGGACATATCTTCGTCTTCGTCTTCACGATATTTGTTCTTGGACTTCTCCAGTGTCCGTTTCTGCGTCTCTCGGTGTCGAGGAGGTCTTCTGAGACTGAGCTTACTCGTCTGCGGCGCTTGCGCGACTCGTCTCGGAGTCCGGAACTGGAAGACTTTCTCACTCGGGGAAGAGCCCTTTGTCCAAGCCTGCTATGTGGACATCGCGATGCCCAGCCTAATCACGGACGCTGATGCTCCAGTCATAGTCGAGCTTGAGTAAGACTTTGTCTTCGAGAAGCTGATAAGCTTGATTTAGAGTTTTATAGAAGAAAATACCACCAGCTGCGGCATTTAGAACTTCTTGGTTTATTTCGTTGAGACTATGGTAAAAGATTTTGATAATGTTGCCTTTGGACAGGTTGTGCCATGGCAGTTTCAGTGCATTTCCTTCATACGAAGACAAGCATCGGTTAGAAATTCGTTTTTATGTTGAGAAAAGGCTCAGATTTCTCCAAGGAATCGATCAAAAAGAGCTGGGGGAAGAATCGGATAATGAAAGCGATTTGAAGTTCATCCCGTATTTTGATAGTTCCTTCGTTGAGTTCGTCCAGCCATGTTTTTGCTTCACCAGTGAGTGATAGGGGAAACATCAATAGGCGGACAACTTCGTTCTCGGTGTCTTTGTATTTAAACATATCGCATATTCTAAGGAATTTGTGAATGTGTTTGTGAGGATCGGTTTTGGTTCTATCATCAAACTGGTTTCCCTTGATGAGAGTCAAGTGGTTACCTTTAATGGCGAATTCATTTGCAGTTTTAGGAATGGTGATTGCGGAACCGGGAGTCGGAGCGACAACACGGTCGACAGCCCACATGGGTTCATTATCCACTGGTTCGTAATTTCGAAGAATATCAAGGAAGTGACTGTTGATACAAAAGTTGGACGATCCTTGATTAGGTCCGAATTAGGTGTAATACGGATCTGTTAGGCTCCGGTTCCTGTATCAATTAAGTCTTGATGTATGAGACCTGCGCACTAAGAAAACAAAGCACCGTTAGGCTTACCGTGGGATTGTCTCCCACGATTATCCTCCGGCGTGAGAGTAAGTAATCGGTTTAGGTTTTAGTAGAAAGTTAGGGTTATGAGGGCGTACCTTAGATGAGAGCCGAGGTGCTCTCTATATACTCACCAAACCCTAATGGGCTTTGTCCCATTAATTAGGTTAGTATCCGAGAGGTCTCACCGTTATTTAGTAACCGAGAGGTCTCGCCGTTATTTAGTAACTAGTGGGCCCACCTCATGATTATGACTCGTTCGTAATGGGTGTTCTAGATACCTGCGCACGTGTGCGCTAGTTGGGCCTCATGGGCCTAAATCCTCGTCGTGATAGCCCATATGTCATGGGCTTCCCCATAGGCAGTACCATTTGGGCCTTGGAAGCCCGTATTGATGTCGCTATGGCCCATTCATCATGGGCCTGGGTATAAGTACTATTCGTGGGTCGGGTTCATGACCCGAGGTTGGACTATACGTCATCATGTCCCCCCAGTCTAGTATGCGCTTGGTAAGACCGCGGATGCTAGACTACAAATAGTCGCGGTAAATATCCCTGGATGCGTATTGTGGAAGAAACAAGAAATTGTCCCGCCCAAAACAATGAATCTGGTCAACTTGAGTCGCAAAAATGCCTCTTCGTAATTCGTGAGAAGGTAGCTAGAACATAGCTTATACGTTTCACCCCTACCACACGATTAGGACAAGTGGGGGACACGTGTTCCTCATCCGGCGTCGTGTCAGTAACAACTTGCCCTATATAAGGGTTCGCCTCCATTTCACTGTTATTGCCACAGTAAAAAAAAATCTCTTCCACCACCATTGATAAAGCTTCCATTAATCATCAAAAATCAGACACAGGTAATACGCGCGTGCGCATCCAAACCCTTGCTTCGCAAATCATGGTGTTGCAACTTACTGATTTTACATCAGAAATAACAGATGAGGAACTTCGTGAGTTCACATCTGAGTATTACATCCCATTCGCATTGCACCCGGTAGTGCCGGCTGCGAGTGCGAGTATAGCGGATTTCCCAGAGGGGAAGGTTGGGGTATACACACGGTTCTTTGAGTTTGCCAATCAACGTGTACCCCTTTCGTTGTTTATGTGCAACGTCCTGAATTATTATCGTCTTCATATTTCCCAATTGCACTGCATAGGCGCGGCAAAAATAACCAATTTCGAGGTTAATTGCCGCCTATTGGCAATTAATCCCACGGTCCATTTGTTCCGCGCCTTCTATCACACCTCTTGGTCAAACGGATGGGTATCGTTTTCCAAGCGCGCCGGGCGTTTGCAGTGCTATACCGAAAAATTAGATGCGCTAAGGCGTTGGAGGGAGATGTTCTTCTGGGTAGATGATGCGTTGGTTCCCTGGGACTTCGCATTCTATACTCAGGGGTCATTGCCGAGGGATGAGCGTCCACCCCCCGGGTCGTATAGTATGGAGGATGCGGAACTTATAAATGAGAACCGTATCCCTATCAACGCATACTCGGAAGCCTTTCTATGCCACATGGGCATTAGTCGTAATTATTTCCAAAGCCCCGAGGAAGTGCCGACGTTTATAGGCGATGACGGCCAGGGTGGGTGCTTGTCCTTCCTTCTCCCTCGCTTAGTAGTGTAAGCGCTCTTTCTTATTTAAGCTTATGTAACCATTTGTTTTTTGTTTTCGTTTTGTGTTGCGCAGAAATGGATTTGTTTAGCGTGGTTCATTTGAGTAAGCCCAAGCTGGTGACCGAGGGGGTGCGCCCTTTAAGAGATGGTGAGGAGCCGCTGTTGGAAAGTACTGCAGGGCGCACAATGGAACTTGTGCTGGAGCAACCAGAGGTTGAGAGTACTGATGTATTAGCACCCACACCACTGCGCAGTGTACCAGGTGCAACTGTGGAGCCCCCCAGGCTAGACGCAACAAGCGTTGGTTCTTCAGAGGATGCTGATGTCGCAGGGGCTGAAAGTGAGGCTGGAGAAGTTGACTCTGGGTTGAAACGCAAGAGGGCCACCAGTGATGACGGCGCGGGCACGTCAAAGAGGGTGCGTCATGTCATCCTAGGTTCTTAGCAGTACTTTACACTTTTGTACTATCAGTTTTAACTATAAAAATATCGGTTTGCTAAGTATTTACTCACTAACGGTACTAAGTCAGGAATGTATAATTCCCAACAATCCTCCCCTAAACATGATTTTTAAATCTTTTAACTTCATGTTTCTTCAGGTTAATCTTCTTAATTTCTTGGAGGATGTATCCAAACACTCTAACACATCTTGATCTGATCTTTAAACACTATCCATCTGCATCAGCAACTTTGTCTTTTCAGCAACATCTTTTCAGCAACAATCCAACTAAGTTGGCTTTGTAGTTTTTGGGCCCCCAAACATTAAAAAAAAAAAAACTACCAGCCATAAACGGATTTGATTTTCCTTTACCAGTAGCCGTTTGCTCTGGGATAGTCAACTCTTTATTGAAAAATATGGTGAGTTAATTACCATACAGTTTTTGGTAAACTGTCAACCATCAACTGTTTGATTTGTCTTTACCAAATATCATTTGCTTTTTAGGACTAGCCAATGATTCATTGCCTTATAAACCATGGTGCTTTGAATTAAAAACCATATAGTTTTTAGCAAACTATCAGCTATCAACAGATTTGAGTAGTCTTTACCAAGAACTGTTTGATCTTGGACTAGCCAACTCTTCACCATGAAGCAAGGTGAGTTGAAAACCCTACAATTTTTGGTAAATTGTCAACCATTTATATAGATTTGTGGAAGTCTTTACCACAAGCCGTTTGATTATGGGACTAGAAGTTCTTATGCCTGGTTAGCATGTGAAATGAGGTCCAATTGTTGTGTGGTGGTTAGCCAACCTAACCCCTTCTCCAAGTATATTCTCAGCATCACTCTTCATCAATCTGTTTCTTAATAAACCTTATCAAATCAAGGGCAACAGTACTTTCTCTTTCAACATTTCTATCCAGTGGATCAAGCAGTTCTTTGCTATATAAATCTTAGAAAGGGATAATATATTCTTTCATCTAACATATGAATGACTGTCCAATCTCAAATTCTAGTATGCAAACTCACAGATTCATACAATCTCCAAGTGACTATCTTCCAATCTTGTTGATCATCATATAAATCACTTTGTTCATTTCCATTCTGTGTGGATTCCATTCATATACTCCTTAATAATCTCCCTTAAAGAATCAACTCAATTCCTTCTTATGTTATTTTCTTGACGGTACTGACTCTTCATCAAAGTTATATAAGTGATACAAATCTTGCCTATCTATTATATGAAGTTTCTCCATGAGATAGTTGATTGCTCTGAAAGTTACCAGTGGCTTGTATATAAAGCTAAGTTCCCATTGTGGATGATACTTGTTTATAACTAGCAATAAATGATTTTCTTCTCCTTTATTCACTTTCTATTGTCTTTAAATGTAACTATTCTTTAGACATTTTCTTTTATTTCATCATCACTGTCAACATCTGACTGTTTTCTTGGCTTTTTCCTTGCAATCATTTGATATGGACCCTCCCTTTTCTCTTATTTGTACCCCCGCATCTGTCACTTCTACTCTTAGCAGGTACCTTTGTTGTGTATACAGTCTTTGGAGTTTCTTCAACAACCATTTTCTTTAAAACCTTCTGATCAGGGTCTTTTACCCTTTATTCATCTCTTTTAATCTCCTTTCATCTCTGTGGACAAACAGCTAGTGTGAACTTTCATCAAACCTTTTTCAATTTCTCTTACAAAGCTTGTAGTTCTTTAATAAGTTTTGCCTTCTTCAGGTAGAATGTTTCTTGTGTCCCACATGCTTTCTCAAAAAGTCATCATCTGTTTCCTTAAACTGAGTTTATTAGGAGGTTTATTCCTGATTGTATAGCTCTTTGTTATGCAAGGAAACCTTCTTTGAGATGATATTGTATTCATGATGGAACTTTTGCTCTTTCTTCCCAGTGAACTGCTCTCTATCTTCATCTTGTAAGTCTTAGAGCTGAAGTCTATCAGCTTCAATTCTTGCTTGAATGAAGTCTATTCATCTGATAAGGGCAGGTCTGTGTAGTTCTTCCTCAGCTATTCTTTTCTTTCTTCTTCTGTTTCCCAATCTCTTGAACTTTCTAGCAATCTCTTCATCCATAAGCTTGTTGTTTATAACTTTCTTTTCAACTTCAGGACATACCTTCAGATTCAGTCTTCTGGGACTCATCTTCCTTTCAATTTTTTCTTTTTCCCTTTATCTTTTGGGGATCAATCATTTGGGAAAGAAGGCTTTAATGTTAACAATGATTAGTTGAAGCTGGGCTAGGTCTCTCAGTTCTCTTCAACGTCTTAAGCTCTCACTACCTTTCTCCTTTTCTCTTGAAACTCTTTGGCTTGACTCATGTTGAGAAAACTTGTGGCAATTGTTTTCATCATGCTCCAAACATTGTAGGAGTTGTTATTGTTGGAGTAGCCCTGCTTCCTTCGTTGATCAAACAGTACCTTCATTGTCTAACCTGGTACTATCTTTTCCTTGTCAGTAGGTACTAACTTTTGGGTCTTTATGTCAAGTTATAAACATTTCGTCTTGTCAGTTACTAACTTTATCTTGTCGTTACTAAAACCATTTTGTTGAGTAGTACTAAGTTACATCTTTAGTACTAATTCATCATCAACAGTCTCCTTCTCTTGCTTTCGCTTACAATCTCTTGTTTACTCCCCTATCCTTGAGCATCTTCAGTCTCCATATAATCCTATGTTATCATCAGCAAGCTCATCAAACAATGGATCTTTATGGACTGAAGGTTCAGCTTTGGCAGATTTTCCTACCTGTCTTGGATATAGGACTCCTTTTGCTTCAGTTTGACTTCAAAGGATTTCTTTCTGGCCAATCTTTGACTTCATGGATACACTCTTTCATCAAAGCTCTGTGGTGGTGTGTAATAAACAGGTTTGGCTTTCTTCTTGAGCTTCTTTATGTGTTTGCCTTCATTAGTGTTTATTTCTTGGCCTTGATTCTGGTAACATGTGTTTACACAAAGAGACTACAAAGTTCATAGACACTTTTAGAAGTGTCATGTCACCTCATTCCTGATATGGTACTTATCACTGGATGACTAACCTCCCATGTTCCACCAGAACTCTTGGAAAAGATTCAGGAATATGAGTAGAAGGTAAAGGTTCTAGGGGCATTGGGGTCAGACTGAGGGCTCATACTGTGGCTTCACTTAGGTGAGGATGAGGAAGGTGTAGGTTGTGGTTAATGGTCTCTCTAAAGTCAGTACCCTCATCCTCAGTTGGTTGTACCCAACATTAGAAGAATAAATGTGTGACTTTCACTGAATAATATTTTATTAATTACCCCTTTTTTAACCACTAAAGGAGGGAAAACTTTACTTGTCAAAAGCTATTTACATGAAAATGGTCTAACGGTACATGTACATTCCTTAGTTGTTTTATCCAATAATAGATTGAAATTAAAACGTGTTTAACATTAAACTTTTTCTTTGATATAAGGTCTAAGCATACCCATCAAAAATTATTTAGAAAAATTATATTTCCTGAATAGATGTCAAGCAAATTACGTGAGTGGCATTGTTAATTGGGGAATTTGTTCCCAGAGGTGCTTTTTGAACTAAATTACAATGATCCATGTATGAAACAGAAACCTCCATTGGGTGAAAATAATGCTTTATTTATTGTTAACACAGGTAATCCCCGCATACCCCTAATGAGCTGTGGTATAGCATCAAATATAGCTGATTTGGTAGAGGAATCTATTCCCATCACATTCATTAAAAAGAAGATCATCTTCTTATTATGCTTCAGAGATAGACCAGGTCTTGCACAGCTTACTGTGGCAGTAATGTACCTAACATTGTTGATTATTTTGGATTTAGCAGGACATCTATAAAACTGTTCAACAAATTAGTAGAGGACTACTGGACTTACAGTGAGTACATTTTGAATGGAGCTTCGGGGATTACAGGACTTACAGTGAGAGCATAGTGAATAGAGCTTCGTGTAAGAAAGTCAATAATCTCATGAAACTCTGCATTTCCGTCAGTCTTCTCTAGATAAGCAACCAGATTGTGTTTAGGGCACGATTTAAGAACAACCATGGTTGTAGAATTTGTGATCGTCGGTGAGTGAGAGATTTAGGGTTTGAAGAAGGAGAGTAATTGAGAGAGATTACGTGAGTGAATTTTGCAATTTAGATGAGTTTATATAGGTTAAATTAACCTAAGAGCGAAGAAATCGTTACAAGTTACACTTTAGACCCTTGGCGGTATTTTCTCCAACGGCTCTTTAGCGGTACTAACTTTGCCTATCAGTACAAAAATTGCACCGTCGGTACTAACTTTTTGATAAACAAGACTTCAACAAGTTCGGCAATAAGAGTGCTTTAGTACCGTCTATATCTCTCTGTAATGACTCTTTATATCCCAAATAACTCCATGTAAATCATCACCATTACCAGAATCCTTCTTTGTGCATAACATACAAATTGTACAACTTGCCTCCCCTTAACTAATGCAGCTAATGGATTGATCATCGCAATAGTAACAACTAAGAACTGAAACATGCTAACATCAAATACCTTGGTTAGAAGATCAGCTACATTGTCATCAGTGTGTATTTTTAGCACCTGGATAAGTTTCTTCTCATAAGCATCCCTTATGAAGTGGTGCCTAATTGCAATATGCTTTGTTTTGGAGTGAAATACTGGATTCTTTATAATGCATATAGTACTTTCATTATCAATGTAGATCTTTGTGTTCATGAAATTGAACCCATAGTCTAACATTTGATTTTGAATCCACAAAACTTGCCCACAACAATTTGCAGCAGTAACATATTCTGCCTCTGTAGTAGAAGTAGCCACAATTGTCTGCTTTTTGCATTGCCAAGAAATAAGTCTCCTACCAAGAAATTGATAACCTCCTGTTGTGGATTTCCTGTCAAGATTTGCTCCAGCATAGTCATTATCTGAGTAGGCTTCCAGGTCAAATGAGGACACTCTAGGATACCAAAGGCCTAGTTTAGGTTTGCCTTTTAGATATCTAAAGATTCTCTTTACAGCATTTAGATGGGAGGTCTTTAGAGTGACCTGAAACCTAGAACAAGCACAGACTGCAAACATAATATCAGACCTAGAAGCAGTCAAGTACATTAAAGAGTTAATCATGGATCTATAAAGGTGTACATCCACATCACTAGCTTCCTCATCTTTGACTAAAGGCTTCTGGGTCTCAATTGGTGTACTAGCAGTCTTTACACTAGCAAAATTAAACTTCTTCAGGATTTCTGCAACAAACTTATCCTGACTTATAAAATTACCATCTTCTTTTTGTTTGACTTGTAATCCAAGAAAGAAGGTGAGCTCTCCCATAAAAATCATTTGAAATCTACTCTTCATCAATGCCTCAAATTCATCACACCAAGATCTCTTTGTAGAACCAAAAATAATATCATCCACATAAACTTGTACTAATATGATATCATTTTTGTCCTTCTTAATGAAAAGAGTCTTGTCAATTGTTCCTCTTCTGTATCCATTCTTTAACAAAAAAGTAGATAAAGTAGCATCAGGCTCTGGGAGCTTGGTGTAAACCATAGAGAGCTTTTACTACTTTGTAGACCTTCTTAGGATGTAGAAACATGTAATCTTATGATCAAACCAAGAACAAGAGTGAGATATGGGTTGTGATGTTAGAGATAGAATGGATGGAATATGGATGAAGTTTATTAA